>JANKOE010000009.1:16682325-16704579 GCA_026284465.1 Erythroxylum citrifolium | reverse complement strand
AATCCAATTTGCTCAAACTAACCTTGCTCAAATAGCACATTAAACACAATCATTTCAATTCTTGCATTTTTTTCTTTCCTTTGTACATGAATAATTCACCCCGAAATTCTCCTTTAATTGTCATTTAATAATTTTACATTTCAATCAAGGATCGGGGTCCAACATCTTAAGTCAACTAACAACTAATCCTAAGGTTTCCAACTGAATTACTTAGGTTAAAGTTTATAGGATTGCGTTGTTGATTTATGAGTCCCTCTGTTAGGTTTGACCCTAGTCCGGAAGATTTATGTCATCCTATGTCTAGGGTTGCAATCAACTCCTTCTAATTATGGTAGATCTATTCAAACCTAAGATTTATCAATCTTTACACATGAAATCAAGTTATAATCTAATATTCTTGGGTCTATTAGAATATAAATAAAAATGTAATCAAATCAAAATATAACAATCAAACCAACTGTATTAAACAAAGAATCAAAGCATATCATAGTATCAGTTTAGGGTTCATCTAACCTAAATACTAACAACATATTTAGTTACAAATTATCGAACACGAAATCAAACATACATGAAAAGAAATTCAAATTGAAAATTATGGGTTCATAATTCTAAATCTCCCTGACTGTCTTCTATCAAATACTTTTGTGATGTGGAGGTTTGATTTTGTGTTCTAATGGATCTTTCGATGAATTCCTTGTGTTTTATGCCTCTCTGGATCAAAATTGTCCCTTGAGACCAATCTCCACCTTTAGAATCACCTCTTAATGTCTACTTCCTATTCAAGGCTCCATGCATGTCCTTTTATATGAAATTCTAAGGTTTTGTTCGATGCACGATCTTGTGCACTACCGTGCATCACCAAGTTCTCTTAAAATTGTGAAACAACATGGCCCAGGAGATGTGCACAAACTGATGCTTGGTTGTGCATCGAATCTTTATTTTATGTCGTGTTTTCATTCAAATTCTTCTCCTTTAAGTTCGTGAAGACAATTATACTCTGTGAACACAATTGGAGGAAATTAAGTACCAAAAATATAACAAATGTATCAAATATCAAACAAAAACACATTAAATATGAGGTAAAATTATAGTCAAATTTGCATCTATCAATATCCCCACACTTAAGTTTTTGCTTGTCCTCAAGCAAACTGTAATCAAAATTATAAATTTTACAGCATCAATCCATCACCAATTTCAATATATCCATTCATACTACACATCATCATATCATATTGAATCAAATTAACATACAATTATAATCAAGTTATCCTAAAATTAACTTCTTAGGAAATATTAACGGTAATCACATCAACAATCGCATTAAAATCAAAAGCATATCTCTTTACACCCTCACTAGGATTTCACTCAATGCACTCAAGTGTTTAGGGTGGAAAGTATCAAAACTCTCAATCAATGAATAGGAAAATCCTTACCATATGCTTGCAATAAAATCACATCTCCCCCCCCCCCTTATGTATAAACTACAAACAAAAATCCAAAGGTCTTCATAAAATTTGTAATGAGGCTTAGATACGATATGATTGGGATAATGACAAGGGATAATTTGAAGGAAATTTACTACACAATATGTTTCAAGACTTGTTTATAAATACGCAAAGGTCCTTTCAATTTAATTTCATTGGTACTATATATTTTTTCTTTTTTGTACTTTTCTCTTTTTTATGAACACAATAGTTCGAGCATTTAATACCACAATTAAAGAAATAACAAACCTTTCGAGAATTTCAAGTCTCAAATAAAAATATCATGTAAATAACCTTCAAGGTTTAAAACAATAAAAACGTCTTCAAAAAAAGATAAGGGTTAATATATAGGTTAAATCATTAAAGATGGCTAAGGCTAACTTAGCTATTCCTGAAGGTAAATTTAAGGGTGTGGTAGTTTTCAAATAAGTAGGCTAAAGCAAGTTGTTTAATCTAAGTGTCTTCATCATGTCAATCCTTTTAATTTAACAAATATGATCTAAATATGCATAATAAAACCATGTTCTAGAATCATCCTACTACACATTGAAAACACACATGAAAAAAATAACAAGAGCTAAAAAAATTTAAAAAAATTTGCTCTTTGGCTCAAAAGATCATAAAAAAGATGGGTATTATGTGTGTAAATAATATGCAATAATAGTCAACTTGATGATTTCAATGAATACTAAAAAAATGACATAGAAAAATAATTTTATTATAACCATCATCCTTTTGCATACCAATTGAATCAATATTCAACAATGAAACATAGTATTGATGGACATATTTCATTCAATTCAGAATATCAATTAAATCAAGTTTATAATAAGCTTGAAGAAAATTGTTAAAAATTCAATAAACCCTGTCCCCACACTTAAAGTTATACATTGTCCCTAATGTACACAATACAAGTATAGATAAAAGTGAGAGGGTTTCTTGGTACTTACCTAATTGTGATGATTTCCTTATTCATATCCATCCAATAGTGAACTACATCCTTGCAAAATATAAAAGAAAAGGATAAAAAGAACAAAAGAAATAGATAACACAATAAAATTATGTACTAACACACAAAATAAAATCAAAACGAAATAAAATAAAATTGAAACTTATCCTAATTCATGGGTTGCCTCCTGATAATTTCATATTGCAATGTATTTCTGTAGGTAGTTTAGTTTGTATTTAGTTGTTAATTTGATTGTTTAGTGCTTGTTTAGGTAGAATTATGTTAGTTAGTAAATATTTGTGTTTTAAGCATTTTATGGGTTAGAGTATGCTTTTGAGCTTCAATTTTATATATTTGAGTTGCCTTGATGAGTTTGCTAGTGTTTCAGGCCAAGTATTGAAGAATGGAGAAGGGTCAGACCCAGAACTAGGGCCACGATAGTGACAGAATCGGATGCCAGGGGCCACGATCGTGTCATGTTATGCCACAATCGTGATAGAGAACCAAACAACAGGGCTACGATCGTGGCACTATGCGACAGAACACGCTCACAACCTTCTTGACTTGAGCTTTTGAGGGAATTTTTGGACCTTTCGGACCCAAAAAAGGCCCTAGGGTTGCCCAAATTAGAAAAGCCTATAAAAGGCATTATGATGAAACCCTAAGAGAGCCTCCATTTTTGCTACATTTGAAAAACCTTCAAGAAAGAAGAGACAAGAGGAAAAAGAGGAGAGAGAGGAGTTGTAATATCCCATTACTTGTGGGGAGGCTAGAATAGTAAATATGAGTGATTACTGAGAGATTAGAAATGCATTGCATGCTCATGCATAATATAATATACACATACACGTGAATATTGGATTTTTGCACATGAAAATAATTGTACATGCATTCATGGATAATTTCGGGTATAATTGAATTAAGTTGTGATATTATTGAGAATTTTGAATATATTATATTAGAAATTTTATTGGTTAGTGTAATTGTTATATTTTCTAATTTTGGTAAATTTTAGGAATAATTTCGAAAATTATTGATTATTATGGAGATAATTGGAGTGTAAGAATGAGAGTTATGGGAACTAGTTCAAAAAGAACTTAGTTAAAGTCTTAGATATTACATAAGTGACAAGTGTCACTGACTTAGTTAAGTTACTTTTTTATAATTTTATTAGAAAGTAAGTTATGTTCTTTTGGGAGTTGAAAGACTAAGTACTTTGTCCTAGTTACCTTCTTGTGGCCATCTTCTTCAAGTTTCTTCTAATACATAGAGTTTTTCATCGAACATCCTCCAAGAGTTAACTTTGTTTTCCCTTATCTTCTACCACTCCCACTTTTTTATTTGTTCCTTTTGCCCTAAGAAAAAAAATATATTTATAACCGAAGCTTGTCATACTATACCATGGTGTACGTGAATTGCATGGAGTTTAAGGCTTCATGATAGTTGAAGATCTTGGAGTTTTATCAAGTAAGTGTTGTGTAAATCTTTTAGAGTTGTTGATTTATGAGATAAATTCGATGAATTAACTGTCATTTGCATGATCATGAAATTAACGATCATCTTCATAAACACTATGCAAATGAGATGAAAAATCTGGATATAATTTTATTTAGTATTTGATGGTTATTTGTGATCAGATAATGTAGAAATGATTTTCTTGGAGTTGAATGATATTAGAAAACATGTATAATTAGGTGTAGAAACAATTTGAAGAAAACAGAAGTGAAGGCTCTGTGTTTCACTATAAACGTAAGTGTTGAGTATTTTTAAGGATGAGAACAAAATGAATTTTTGAGTTAAGGAATAAGTATGTGGTGATGTCTGGGAAGGAAAATGAATGATCTAAAATAAAGATGAGGAATAAATGAAGAATATGCAGAAGTTGAAGGTGCAGAAAAATGAGAGTGAAATAGTGTAGTAAAGTGGAGTTCTGCGTAGGTGAAGTTTTTTGGTTCTTTTGATGACTTTTGTGAAAACTTGGATTTTATAATTTTGTTTATGAATGATGAGTATAATAAGGGATGAGAAGATTGTTTAAAGTGGATGTTAGGAACAAAAAATAGAGAATGTACAACAAGGTTGAAAAGCAGAGAATGTGAAATACAGAACATAAAGAGTTACATAACTGATATCTGGTTTTTGAGGATTTAGAGATTTTTAAGTAAACTTGCTTATTTAGGGGTACTGTGAATGTGTTGTGAATGAGTTGAATGGAAATAGAGTAGAAATAAAAAAAATGAAGATTGAGGTGTAGGAGTTAGTGGGAGAAGAAGCACAGTGAATGAAGAAGAGAAGTTAGAAAAGTTAGTATTGATCTGAAAATTCCTTGATTAAACTGTGTTGATCTAAGAAGATTTTGAAAAAAAATGTCTTCACGAAAGTTGTAGATCATTCTTTTATCTTTCCATTGATATAAATTTTGCAATTTTTGGAGTTCTGAATCAAAAGATATGGAGGTTTGCACGATCGCGACTTTTGCAAAATACATACCCAAGTCATGCACGATCGCTACTTTGAAGGTTTAAGGGTGATGAGTATAGGTCAGTTTTTTGTCAATATCTTCTTTGTCTGACCTCCAAATGATATGATACAGAGACCATTGGACTCGTAAGACATTGCTCTACCTCTCCACCAAAAATCATAGCCACTTGAAATGAATTGAGAGAGTTCTAGTGAAAAATGTGGGTCGGTCTGACTGAGTATGTTCTCCAACTTTTCGTCCTTATTTGTCACACCATGATTTTTTTCCTCATGCTTGTGACTTTTCTCCCTCACCCTCATGACTTTAATTGCAAGACTGATGTTTATTTGTCACATCAAGTCACTGTGCTCTTCAATAGTAACCGTCACTTGATTTTGGTCTGAACACCCGAGAGCAGTTGCAAACTGAATAGTCTTATTTCTTTTAACCATAACTTCTTTTCTAGACGTACAAATGAGATGATCTTTGATTTAGAGTAAACTAGATACATAGGTATACATATCATATGAAGCAGTTGAATTGTAATTCAAACTCTAAGATGTCCAATTTCGAGATGGAAGTTGTGTAAAGTATACTGTTTTAGAATAAGAATAGTCCGAATATTTTTGAGGTATATCTTACAAATTATTGAATCAAATTGAATGATTTTGGTGTCAATAGAAACTTAAGAGATGAAAAAACAATTTTCTAGAAGAGAGTATGTCCAAATTACTTTATTTTCATTGTCTAAATGATCAAGAACAATAGACCCTAAATTCAGTTTTTTGGAAATATCTGAAAGTGATTCAATGAGCTGTGAATTGTGATTTCAATGGTTTTATTGAGGTATAAGTATACCTCAAAGTATAAATTATACTTAGGTGAGATTTTATATGGGATTGATTTTGTGAAGAAACTAATGGATTAATACCAGGGGCTGACAAGAACATGCATTGTATATATTTCATCATATACATGTGCATTATTAAACACTTATAATTGTACAAATTGTGATATATGTGTATATTATTTGATATAGAGGAGCAACTGGAAAGTCAACCTCTAGACGTGGCCGAAATTTTCGGGCATTAGCTTTGGAAGCAACTTATGAGTAACCTAGACGGTCTCACTCAATTAAATGTTTACTTGTTTTATATTATGTTTGAACTGTCGAATGAATGTGTTTTGATTGTTGAATTCCGGACAATGAAGGTCCAATGATTGTGACATATGAATGAGATATTGAAGTGTTGCTTATATGTGAATATGATGATCTATGTGCTTCATGACATGATTGATTGTGACAGATGCATTCCATATATGAATGCACAATCATATAATGGCAGTTATGACCAGGGTAGCCACCGAAAAAGAGCTTAAAGCTCAGATTGTGAAAAAGAGCCTCAAGCTTAGAAAGTGATTAAGAGTCTAAGGCTCACTGTGTAAAATGAGTCCTGCATCCCCATCGGATAAGGGACAGTTATCAATGAGCTCGGTATCCAAAATAGATACGAGACAGTTTAGATACTCGGTCACAACAATGTAATAATTAGAAAAGAGCCACATGAGCATTTCATATGCATTTTGTTAGGTATATTGATTGATTGAAATGCAAAATTGCCTATGCTTAAATGAAAAGTGATACGTAATCAATTATGCGAAAATGTGAATATATGTCATGTGAAATGATGTGTTGCATGAATTTAGTGAACCATCGATGATGGCTACCTCATTGAGTTCACAAAACTCACCAAAATTGCAACGTTGACATTTCAGGACTGAGAGACGACTCTAGCTACTAAAAGACTCTACCAGTAGTGTAGATTGGTGATTTGGGAAGTAAAGTCATGGCTCAAAGGTCGGTCAGCTGGATTTTGGACAGATTAGATAGACTTTGAATATTTCCTCTTTCATGTAGCACTTTTGTAGTAGAATTTGAAGATGTACTTGTAAGAAATGTTGAAAGACATATTGTAGACCTTTGGGTTTTCTTAAATGAAATGAGGAAATTTTGGATTTTAAAATATTGTGACTTTCTTATGAAGCTTATAAGTGAATAAAGTTAAATGATGCCGTGTTAAGTGAATGTAGTGATTGAATGTAGCGCACCATTATTGTAGGATATGTACTGGAATGTCCTAAGGGTGTTCTGGTATGTACTCTATGGTAAGGGGCGCTACAGGAGTGAGTAGTTGCAGCTGTTGCATTCTTGGGCCATCCCAATCCTTTCTAAGCGACATTTCCACTTCATCTTGTTATTCTTTTCTTTGAATGTATATTATGAATGCAATAATGATGATAGGTTTGGATTAGATGATTTTCTGAACTCTTTAGGGATTTTTGAATTGATTTAATGTTAATCTAGTTATCTTTCATGCTTATTGATTGGGTGTTGTGATTAACTGCAGTGCTTCAATGTTTCGGTAATAAGCTAAGAGGGTGAATCGAATAATTGGATTAATGAGAGTTAAGCGACTCAATAGGCCACATGATTAATCAAATCGATAATTTGTACAGAGAGAGATCCAGTATGAAGACCCGATTCTTCATTAGAACACTTAAGAACTAATTAGGTTATGAGTTGATCATTAATTGAGAGCTTACACTTTCAATTACTCAGGTTAAAGTTTATAGGATTGCATTATCGATTTATGATTCCCTCTATTAGGTTTGACCCTAATCCGGAAGATTTATGTCATCCTATCTCTAAGGCTGGAATCAACTCCTTCTAATTACGGTAGATATATTCAAACATATGATTTCTTAATATCTTTGTCTGAAATCAGATTACGACCTAATATTTCGGGGTTGATTAGAACATAAATAAAACCAGTAATCAGATCACAATAATCAACCAAACCATTTGCATTAATAAAAGAATCAAAACATATGAAAGTACTAACATAAGGTTCATCTAACCTAAATACTAACAGGACGTTTGGTTACATAAGATCGAACAAGAAATCAAATATACACTGAAGCAAAAACAAATCGAAAACAATGGGTTCATATTTCTAAATATCCTTGATTGTCTTCTATTGAATACTTTTATGATCTAGAGGTTTGATCTTCTATTCGAATGGATCTTTCGATGAATTTCTTGTGTTTTCCGCTTTTCTGGATCAAAATCGCCCCTTGAGAATGATCTCCACATCTCGAATCGTCTCCTAACATCTGCTCCCTCTTCAAGTCTCCGTTCACGTCTTTTTATAAGAAATTCTATGGTTTTGGTCGATGCAAGGTCTTGTGCATAACTATGCACTCGACCATACATCACCAAATTCTCTGAAAATCGCAAAACTGCTCAACTTGAGAGATGTGCACAGCCTGATGCATTGCCATGCATCATTTATGTGCATCAAATCTTCGTTTTATGCCATGTTTTCGTCCAAATTCTTTTCTTTTAAGTCCAGGAAGGCAATTATATTATGTAAACACACTTGAAGCAAATTAAGTACCAAATATACAACAAAAGTATCAAATATCAAGCAAAAAGACATCAAATATGAGGTAAAATTATAGTCAAATATGCATCTATCACCATTATATCCTTGGCCCATGTTAAAGCTCTTGGTAATTTTCTTTTGAAAACAATTATTAGAAACACCATTCTTGTTGCTTATTTAATATTAATAGAAGTGATACTAATTATTAGTATTCATTTGAAGTCACTTGATATTGATAGACTAGGTAAAGAAATTAATATGCTTTAAGTACGCACATAAATAAGGTTCTTAGGAGTTAGCTCTTAACCCTTTTTCATATCTTTGTGGGTTCATATATATTGTTAGTATTCATTTGAAGTCACTTGATATTGATAGACTAGGCAAAGAAATTAATATTATTATTATTCATTTAAAGTCACTTGATATTGATAGGCTAGGCAAAGAAATTAATAGGCTTTAAGTACGCACATAAATAAGGTTCTTAGAAGTTAGTTCTTGACCCTTTTATCAACTCATCTCTTTGTGGGTTTACTTAACCAATATCTTTTCAAAGATATATATATATATATATATATATATATATATATATTTCTCATAAAAATAATATCTCACATAATGAGAATTGAAAGTGTTAGTGTTATAAGAGAAAGACCTATAAGTGTATAGACTATAAGCATTTTTAGGTCTTCGTGGATGTTGTAAGTGATATAATGCTCTCTTTGTATATATATGGAATTAGAAGATTTCCTATATATGAAAAAGCCTTACATATAAATTGGCAAATGGCATAAGTTTTTTGATAAAAATATATTTTATATTGAATGGGAGTATATACCACACCTTTATGATTATAATGATATCTATAATGATTATGAGATTATTTCATGTCAATTTGATGATAAAGAGACTTATATGAATGAGAAGTCTATTGGATGTTCTTTTGGGATGATCTTTCATAAAAATTATGCTTGTATTTTTTTGTGAACCCTCTAAGTTTAGAATGCAACTCATATGCGAATGCATGAAAATTTCCTTTTACTTGGGATAAAGATGATAATAGATGAATAAGTGACTTTTGTGAATATTTAGAAGATGTAACATGTTTATGTGAAAATTTAGGTTATGTGAAAAGCTAGGTGTAAGCTCATCATGTAAATGATTGTTCCAAATAAAAATTATCTTATCATTGGATGTTGCACTTCTATAAGTGAAACTATCGTTAGAGCTCTTTTGGCTTCTAAGTATGTTGTTAAATTTTTCATTTTCTATAATGAATTTAGACTATGATTATTTGATGGCATCAATCTCCTTATTTAATGCCTCATGTTTATGCAACAAATTATTTACTTTATCATTAGCAACGACCACATATTATGTTTATCATGTTATGCATATCACATTTTAATTTCTCATTCTTAATCATGCATACATCTAAAAGTTTTTAAATATGCTTATACTTAAAAGATAGTTTCTTCTTTTTCAAGCTTATGAGGTCTAAACATTCAACTAACTTATTATATGAAAGGTCAACATCATAATCATTATTATTATCATAAGAATTTGAGGAAGAAGATACCTCATTGTTATTGGCTATAAAGCGCATACTTACCTATATATTTTTGGATTCCCTATACGGTAACTAATAGTGTTATCCTATATGGCCTTAAGTCCTTTCTTTTTATTTCAATTGTTTGTCTTCTTCTTTAAGAACTTCTCAATTTTCTTTTTGAAAAGTTTTATTCATCCTTTTCAATCTTACTTATGGAGGTCTCCTCATTATCAACTTTCTAATCTTTAGATACTTAAAACACCATTTCTCTTCTGGTTAGAGCTATTTCCTCTTCATGTAATTAATTTATTTGTAATTTTATAAGTAAAGAGTAATCTAATTAGCTATTTTAATGACAAGGGGCTCAAATTTTTGGTTTCTTGTATGGTTGTTACCTTTGTCTCCTAAACTTTGAGTAAAGGACTAAAAACATTCTAACTGATTCAAGATTAGTGTAATCCTACCAAGGCTTTAAAAGTATTAATAATATAAATAAAATTGGTATATGTATTAGAAATATAATGATTTTCGCTTATGAAATAGCCAATATCGATGAACTCATAAGCTCATTATATAACTTTACTTGAGTTATGCTCTCAAGTGTGGTTTCAAGTATATGTCTTATCATATGGACAATTTCACATATAGACACTCAATTTAATTCATTTCTATCTGGGGCACAAAAAGAAATCAACACTTTTTACTCAATACAATGAGTCTTTCACCATTATCATTCCACTCACTCATATCCTTTAGTACCTAAGTCTCCACTTTATATATAACTATTGTATTAGAATATAAGAACTATTCTTTTTAATTCTTCAAAGATTAATTGTTTTAGCTAGAAGAAATTGTTTCATCTTTGTTTTCCAATACATGTAATTGTTACTATCAAATAAAGGGGGTCTACCTTTATTTTGGCTATCTTAACTTAAAAGAGAATCAAATTGTGCTATAATCATTTTTATACAAAATTTTGTTAGAAATTTATATGTAATAAATGAGACCTAGTCTAATTCCAATTATTACTCCCCATATGGCACACTAGAGGAGGGTAAATTATATGTCTTATTTTTTACTCTATTTCTAAACTAATACATGAATTGTTTGTGCTAATAAATGATTATGACAATTTCATACAAAATAATCATAAGCAAACACAACAATAACAAAAGATAGTAAAGAAAGAGAGACAAAATTGATTATAGTAGTTCATTCAAATAACCATTAGCTTATATTCACTCCCCAAACTCCACTTGGGAGTTCACTATAACTAATACATGAATTGTTTATGCTAATAAATGATTAAGAAACTTTCATACAAAATAATCATAAGCAAACACAACAATAACAAAAGATAGTAAAGAAAGAGAGACAAAAATGATTATAGTAGTTAATTCAAATAACCATTAGCCTATATTCACTCCCCAAACTCCACTTAGGAATTCACTATCTTCTTGCTTCAAATGATTGAGAGAAACCCTCCATATATCATCTTCTTTTTCATAGGTGAAGGGAAACCTTTACAAACATTTTGCTTTATCATAAGCGAAGAGTAATCCTATAAAAATCTTGTTTAAGATCAAAAGGAACCTTCACATTTTGTATCCCAATAAATTTTTCTAATTGTAATAGTTACTCAACTATACAACTCAATACATCTCTCTCTTTCTCATTGATCAATAAAAGCTCAATATATGTTATGTCGTATAAACATACACTCTTTAACCTCTTAAAGGTATTAGAAACTCTTTAGTACACCTTAAATTATTTTCATAATTCATATGTGGTCTACTTATATTTATAAAAACCTAAAATAGTTTGTTAAAAATAAAATAGTCATTACAACGACTAATAATAGCAGTATTAGTTAACCACTTTGGCATATTGGTCGAACAATATAGTCGCAAACTTATTGTACATATTTGCTTAATTGCACTACTGTACTATTCGATTAGTCAATCTAAAACCCTAATGTTGGTCACTTAAATTCCTGTGTCGGTTAATAGAACTTATTAAAACAAGTTTTAAAAATCTTTTCAAATTCTTTCAAAGATCAAAATACATCATTTGACACAACTCGATCTAAAACTATTTCAAAAGTATTTTATTGCATTAAAAGGATTTTCTTTAAAACCTTCTTAAATTTTCTTTTGGTTATGTCAAAGTATATGTAATATGCCTAATTGTAAATGATCATGCAATGATGGAGTCTCTTATCTATTGAAATGATCAAGATAAAGTTACAAAAAAGACTTATAATGATTTACTTGAATTTAATGTGTTTAATTCATCTGAACTTATAGTTCTTCACTTGAATTGCATACGTGCTATGCTTTGTCATTTTTCATCTTTTGATTGCTCAATTGTTTCAATTAGGTCTTTTGCTTAATTTACTCTTCTATTGAACTTGATATTTCATATATTAACTTACTAATATCACTAAAGATAAAAATAATAGTAGTAACATATTTTATTATCATTAAAATTATAAGTTAGAACTTCATTTGTACCAATATAAAAATAAAAAGATGAACTATGACCTACTTTTGTGTTGGCATTTTTCGATTGTTCCTGATCTATCGAATAGAGTAGCCATTTCTTTTTTTCTTCCCCGGAGCACATAAGCTACTTTTGAAAGGGAAGTGAAATTATTCAATGGCTTTCGATCTTCTTTTACCCATATAGAGCCAGAGAAAAGACCTCCTCAGTCACAAAACCTGATATTCTATTTTATTATAAAGGGCAAATAAGGAACAAATCGGAATAAGCAAAGCCGACCAGCCGTACGTTTTCCCTTTCATTTCGAATTCATTCTTGAATTCAAAAAACTCTAAGTAGGAATGAAACCTACAACCAGTCAATTAAGCGACAACCGTTCTACCACTAAGTTATTAGGGTATGGCTTAAGGCATTGGCTTGCTAATCAATGATAAATCTTCTAGTACCACGGGCTGATATAGTAAATTCTTGATTAGAATTGTTAGTTTTGAAACATTTAATAAGGAAGTGGTTTGTGCATTCTTCACGGTTTTTATGATGATTAATTGTTTTGCAAGAGTTCACTCAACTATATGGCGATGTTAAACCAACAACACTAACATTACGTATGCTAAAGGCATCCCACATCTCTTTAGATTAGTATTCCTACATTCTTAGGTATTCGGCATATATGCCTTGGATAGACTATCTCATTGGATGGTGATAACTTATCCGATGCTTCTTAAGCCTAGTCCTGGTAAACATCAATATTCTCTTCTCAAACAGAATTATAGCTTTGAAACTCAATTAAACTCATTTGGGTGACTCCAATCATTAGAAGATTTTCCACGTTATCTTATAAAATTCAAACATTAATCACTAAGTTGACTTAAAGTCTTCATCTTGATATGCACACTTGTAAGAATGTTAATCATTTATATTTTGCAATCATTAAATTATGAAAAGGAATAAAAATATAAAAAGATATTGTTAGAATTTACAATAGGCTTATAGGTCCACACAAGAAAGAAAGCTAGACCACATATAAGCTCAAGTGAAGTTCCATCTTAAAACCAATTGGTGATAGGTGGAGTAGCTCACTAGATTTATATGTTGGTATTCTTTTCTCTCTTTTTTCAACGTGGGACAAACTCCCACTCTTATATTTCAACATATATGCCCCTCCTATTTTATTCCTAAAAGACTAAAAACATGTCTTCTTAGAAATGATTTTGCCAAATCGATAAAGCCTTTACCTTCAATGCTAGCTCAAGAGCACATCACGAATTAAGCCTCAGGCTCAAATTGTGGAGACCTCAGGAACTCAAGATCAAGGTCCTGCTGACAAGGAATAATTCTTACGTATCCGTCGCTTATACGCCACCTTTGGCAATAGATTATGGATGCTACAAATACAAAATGGAAATAGCAAATAGTAGTTAATCATCACAGATCATATGTACTGATCCCTGGATCAAAGACACGAGGGACAACATCTTTCACGCTTTGATATCGTACGATCTAAGTTTACACCTAAAACCCGAAGATATTCATCATTATGAACTTTAGCTATGTGGTCATTCATATCTCCTTATTGCCTTCTCCTCTAGCTTGAGGTTGAGGCAGCAAGCAGCATTACTGGTACTTGATTTTTCCTTTTTTAAATATGCATTTTGACACTAGGCTAGCTTGCAGACAAGCATAAAGTTTTGGAACGAGATATTCTCACGTAGAACTAAAATGTAGTAAATGTTGTCTTAACGCTCGACTCTAGTAGCCTATGTAAAGTGGCATTCAGTTTCAGACTTCAGAGTAAGAAATGGAATCAATGAAATCGTCCTGCATCCCTGATCACGACTCATGAGCTTAGCTGTGGTCTAGTTTCCAGGTTATCTGCGTAGATGATCACCTAATCGAAATAAAGCATAACCTGGGCATTAAAACCTGTACTACTTTACCTGCACGTAGTGTAGCTCCCAGTGAGCTTCCTCTCAGCCCCATCACTCAGGTCTGACTAAGACCTTTTCACTTTTGAGGGCACCCCTTGCAGTGCAGTTCCTACTGGTAACTGCAACAAGCAACTAGCGACTAGCAACTAGCAACTGGCTAGCTTGGACTCATGTACCGCGGCGAAAATTGATAAAACAAGACCGACCCGTCAAAATCCTATCTATATTCCAAATCTCATAATTACTATAAACAGAGTTGCAGAAAAGAAAGTTCGTCTAAAGGCTCGTGTACTTGTAGGAAAGCACCTGAAAACACCTTGGCAAAACGTAAAGACCATCAGTCCGCCGTCTTTGCAGGGCGGGAACCCCACCTTGTTAATAAATACATCCACCGTCGCGTTTGTTTATCCATGTATGTATTTGGGCACATGTATATGTACTGTTCTTTATGGACATACATCATAATACATATTTTGTTTTCCATCTAAGCGTAATATTTATATTCTTGTAGATTCCCAAAACCCTCTTCTGGGACCCTAACTTTGCGTCTTTATCTACGCCTTTTTGTCCTTGGTTCTTTGCTGCTGCCCATATCCCGTTCTTTCTTCTTTTATTTCTTTGACAGCTTCACTTCTTTTATATATTTGTATTATTTGTTTAATGTCTTCTTCTTCCTCCTCCTCTTCTTCTAGCAATAGCGGTGGTGATGGCCGTGAAACCTTCAGCCGCAGTGAATATAGTGGTAGAAGAGCTGGTGACTATGAAGCTGGACCATCTAGGACTCGACCACGTGCAGCCATTAGCGAGGTGTGGCCTGAGCTTTTTGTGGAATCTCTGGCTGCTCAAGTAGCCATTCAAGCTGCCAGGATCGCCGGTCGCCTCGCTGCTGCTCAAGCACTTGTGAATCTATTTCAGGTACGTAGTTGCTCTGTGATAATACAAACCAGAAGCCATGACACGGTTGGTCGTGAGAAAATGAGTTTATATCACCCCAAGTCATTTAGATTTTGTTTGTTGGAGATGGAGGTCCGACGATACTTGTGTGTGAAATTGTTAGGCAGAGATATAGGGAACCAAACAGAAATAAAGACGTATCTATCAGCATCCAGTAGATAACGATTCCAAGAGCGGACAAGTCTAGTCAAAGTGTTGTTTTGAAGCTTACAAGTAGGATTCTAATAACACGAAAATATAAACAGTGTGGAAATTTAGAACTCTTGTTTGATTTTAAAAATTGGTTGCTGGTCAAGCGTAATGACTCTGGTGTTCATAAACTATAAACAATTGCATTCGCATCCAAGGATAAAAGGAATCGCCTTTTCTTTTGATCGGTCCCGTTCTAACCCGTTTTACGTCACTGTCGAATGGCGTACTTTGGTTTTTGTCAATATGTACATCCCTTCACTTTTCCATCACTATTAGCAAAAATGTCAAGTTTCTGGACCCTCTTGAGCTAGCCTAAAATGGTCTTTTTCAGGTTTCGAATTCTCGCTTTCCATACTTGGTAAGATCCTGTCCAAGCTTTAGACAAATCCCCTCCCACCTTGACTGAACTTTCTCATCAGACCGTCCTGGACCAAATCTACGTATTGGAGACAACTATTTCCTTTTTAACCAAAAATGCATGTAGATAGAGACATCCCTTTCAACTTAGCTGCGGTTGGTAGGAGCTGTAAGGCATGATTTAAGGAGAAAGGTTGGTTCAGATCCTTATCACTTTACCTTCGCGGCCTGACCATTTCTATATATGTAGAGTTCTTGCCTTTACTCTTTTGTACACGACCAGTCTCAGGGCATCTTGATCTTTAATTATATGGGTAACAGCGTCATATCTAACCACAGTTAAGTTAGACTTTTCTTTATCAAGTCAATGCAAATGTTCTGCTAGCAAATTAAGGAGCAAAAGTGTAGGAAGAAGTGTTTTGTCGGATAAACAATGTACCGGGAGATAATAATTGTATTTGCATTATTGTGAGTTTATAATAGATATACAAGTGCATGTAGAATTGAATGGTAACGTTCTACTGGGCATTAATTGCTAAGGTAGTAGTTGAGTGTTCTATCAGTCAAAGCCAGTATTATGTACAATTGCAAAAAACGCACATGGGTATCTCCGAGAGGTAAGGTTTTCTCCTTTCCTTCAGAAAGCCCCTGCACAGTCGGTCACCTGTTTACATCTTATCTGCATGCTTTTTTTCATATCTCCAATGCTATGTTTTGTGTTGTATTGAAGTTTTCTAACATCTCTTTTTCCACTTGGAAACGTATATTCGTTTGTGATACGTTACGTATGACTGGCTAGAGAGAAAGGCGAGGCTTTTCTTTTCTTTTGTCTCGGAAATGAAAGAGAAAATATGGGAAATCACGCTTATTGAAGCGTTAGACTGCTTGCTTGTCATATGAAACAAAAATTGTGTATGGAGCACAGCTAGCTAGCTGTTATGGTTTGTCTTTTTCCTCAAGAGCAGTTGGTTTTCGAAACCCTATCTGCGACCGAGACTGTGACTGAGGCTCTCTGAGTCTGAGCTCACCCTGAATCATGCTTTGTACTAAAGGCTGGTGGCTGTGAAGTGACGTTGCCGAAGCTAGAGAACATGCGGAAAGAAACCAATAGAAATACTATTTTTATCAATGGGTCGACAAATGGTTGACGGTCTCCCTGTTAATGGGCAGGATTGTAGGCTGAGCTACAAGACAAGTCCATTCTACTCTTTTATTTTTATCTATATACAGACACTGACATATGGGAAGCAATAACGCATGCCATGCCGCTTCCTCTCGCTGCTTTTTTTAATGCTCATAAAATATCTTCGAGTTCTCTTCTTCCTGACCCTACCCCGCAACCGTTTTCTGCTCCATAGCTCGGCCTTTTTTTCAGGGAAATTGTTTTATAATAAGCATGCCCATGTTTTCTCCCCTCAATCTCGCTAAATATATGTCTAATATTCATCTCTTCAGGTATGCTCCACGTGGCGCGCCGTCTCACGCTCAGATCTTCTCTGGCAACGTCTCACCCACCTTATCTGGCGTCGAACCCATCTCCTCCACGACACGTGGCGCGACGAGTACATCTTCCGCCATCGGACTGCCCGGAACTTCCGAACTCGGAGGTCGACCCATTTCATCCTCCATTTTGATCCCTCTGGCTCCAACGACCCTGACGCCCTAATCTGCCGCTGCCTCGCTCTCTCCGACCACTATCTCGCCTGTGGATTCGCCGATGGCGCCGTACGGCTCTTCCATCTCAACACGCGTCTACACGCGCGAACTCTCCACCCGCAACACCGCGATCAATTAGGCCGTTTTTCACGTGCTGTTTCAGGCATTGTCATCACCGATACGAAGTTGGTGTTCGCAAGCCTAGACGGAGACATCCACGTGGCAGCCTTGGACGGCAACGCTCAACCAAGGAGGGTCTACTTCGGAAACGTGGTCAACGACGGCGTGTTAGTTGACTTCACCGGATGTGGGCGGTGGTGGGTGGGACTATACGCCGGGGTACCGGGCCGAGCTTTTCACATATGGGACGGAAACACCGAAGAGTTGACGTTTGTTGGAGGCACGTTGACTGACCCAGAAGCAGTGATGGGATGGCACTTACTAACGGAGTTGACTGAATCTGTTGGGCGAGTTAGAGTAACGAGTCAGGAGTCGGCGGTGGCGTGTACAAGTTCAAGGAACATAGTATTCGATCTGAGGAACCAGGGGGTGATATTAGATGAAGAAGAGTTTAGGAGACCGGCCATAGTGAGCTCGTTTGATGTGTGGAATGACGCGTACGTAATTGTGAATAACAGAGCCGTGGCTAGCGTGCGCAGGGTGGGGACACGGGAGGAAGTGTGTAGGTTTAACATGAGGGCGTTTAACGTGAGGGCACATAGAGTCATGGGGTGCATAAATGGAGGGTATTCGCTAATGTGCGCTGGGGGTGTTATAATGGTATGGGAGATAGAGGAGAGAGGGGAGCATTTGTATAGTTTCCAGGAGATTGTGGGTGATGTAAACGCACTTGTGGCCGACGAGAGACACGTGGCAGTGTCTTCAGGTGACACGATACACCTGTGGGATTTTGGGGCGGCGTAGAGAGAGAGAGTAGGGGTGTGATGTTACATGTAGAATGTAGGAATTTGGGAGAAATTAAGGACGATTTTTTTGAAGCTACTAACCACTTGATACAAGCACGTCTTTAGATTTCGGAGGTGAAGTTTAATGAGATGGGGATGAAGCGAAGAGAGAGGTAGCTTTCATTATATATGGTCATTCTTATTATTTGTACAGATCCTGACTAGTTTCTTCATTACAAAGTTGAAGAGGATTTAGGGGGCATCCAAGGAGTATTTATTCTTTCTATTTGTTTAGAAGAATAGCATTTCTGACGGACCATGTTATCACCAAAAGTTGGCTTCAATGCATGCTGAAAATCAGGGTTATGTTTTTTATTGTTTGGTCTTCCAGTTCCAGGAGTTTTAAGAACAAGGCCCAAACGAAAGCTGAAGAAATTTTAGCAGACCAAGTGTTTCAGTTGCATTAATCGAAGTCTACCTAGGCTTACAATTCTTGTCCTCAAGTATGCTCATCACTTTGCCCTGTATGTATGCTTGGACGAGCTTGGAAAATCTAGTTTCTGCATTTTATTTTCAGTAAAGTTGAATCGTGCCAATCTTGAAACTATTTACAAATTGCAGAAACGTGACGATCTTAGCTTTCAAAAAGGTTGCATAAACGACTGGATACAGAATATCATGTTCGCGCAAGACCCTTCTTCAGCAGCATATCGTACACCCTGTCCACTTTGCTCGGTTCCACCCTAAAAAGGCTATGAGCATCAGACTTATTTGTAACGCTGCCCTTCATGACTTCTACTGACATAGTCTCAAGCATGTTGAGATAATGTGAAGGAAGTATTCTTATCTCTATGCATAATTGTTTCTCCTGCACAGAAACCAAGGACTTTCCAGTTTAGGTCGTTACTCCCGTAAGCATTGAGAAAAAGATAAAAGATCCGATGAACTGAAACAGTAAGAGAATAAAAGTTGGGAAAAAAAAAACTGAAAGAGCATCTTACAGATTCAGAGAGCAAGTCCGCCCCTGGAAATCCACTGATATCCCAAACCTCTATGGGGTTAAAGAGAGCTTGACTTGCAGAAGTTGAAGATGACTCATGGCCCAAAGAATTTAAATCAGTTGGCCACCTGACAATTCCATGGGGACTGCAATCAGCTAGAATTGGTCTTTGCAGGACTTTACCACCAGGAGGGCTTTCTTCGGTTTCCTTCTTCCTCTTCTGCTCAATAAACTTATTTGCATCTGCAGCTGTTTGACACCCAGCAGCTCTAGCGTCCTGTAAAATTACTTTTTGTTAAATTTCATTGAACTCAATCCAAAAAAGTGATCAGCAACCACCAAACATAACAACCTTTTTCAAAAGCAAACTAAATCAAAGGTGGAAAAAGTTCAATTTGTTAAAGCAGTCTAAAAGTGACATTTCCCAATCCAGGCTATTAAGGGAGGAAAAACATTTTTGAAAAACTAAAACGTTATTCTTGCTGTGTGGTCACAATTCCCCAAGTTCTAAGGTTATGTATTAAAAACAGATGCTTAGGATTAATCAGGTGTCAAACCTGAAGATCTTTAATCCTTTTGGCAATGCGAAGTTCCTCAATAACACTCTTCATTAACTCTTCATGATCTTCTTTAGAGTGAAACCTCATAAAGACCTTGTAACGCTGATATATTTCCTTCTCCTCAGCTGAAAGATCCTTCTCAAATGGATCAGAGTAAAGTAAATTCCTTTCCAATATGAAATCTTTTCTGCGCTTCCTCTCATCTAACCTGTCAACAAGTTATCATTGATTAGGGACATAGTTGACACGACCGAAAATCAGCTCTTGTTGTAAATATAACTAAATAAACTGTCCTAAAACCACATCTAGTACTTCCTTTTAGACTTTCAACCTAAAACGGTTAACGGCTGAGTTAATTATAACGAAATAAACTGTCCCCTAAAATCGCATCTAGTGCCTTCCTTTTAGACTTTCAAGCTAAAACAGTTAACAGCTGACATTACACAGAAGAACATAACATGAGAACTAACGGCATCATAACATCGATCAGTGGATCTACTTTCAAGAAAAACTCACTGAACAAGAGCAACTAGCTCTGGCTTAGTGTCGTGGTTGAAATAGGGATATTTCCTACAGCGCAAGTAGCAACTGTTCAAGACTAGGTTGTACTTTTTCTGGATCAGAATAACCCATTATCATCGTGAGAAGAAGCTAAGCATATTGAAACATCAAATACATGTTCGTTCATCTGATTTCAAGTGTACCTCTTTGAGTAAATACGTAGAACTCGTAGTTTTAGTTCACGCTCTGCATCACTATCAGAATCCTTAAACTCCATATCAGCAAGTAGCTGTTCAGCATCATTGTCGTATTCAACCTCAAATTCTTGTCTCTTGAAATTAAAGCCGTTTAACTCTGTCATGGAAGGTCCTTCTCCAGAAACTCTAGGTTTTTTCTCTCCAGTGCTCCTGTCTGCCTGGCCTTCTGTTTACATCAGATAAAACTTAAGAGTAAGCATTCCTTGATAAAAATACAGATGAAGCCGCGAATCAACAAATGCATGTCTGTCAAAAAATAACCAGGTTTATTTCCCAACGCAACCTTAATAAAATAAAATAAAATAAATATAACTTCCACATAACTACTAGTTTTGGAAGCAAGATTTAACAGTATATATCAATCTCATCTATAAATTAATGTTTTATGCATCACTCCTACATTGAAATATTCTGGAAATTTACACATAGATGAAACTATACCCTCCACTTTGACAGCATCGTTAGCCTGGGCTAAGTTGGTGGTCACCTTAACTGGACCTGCGAGTGTGACACTGTTGCTTAATCGAGTAACTGAGCCAACTTCTGATATCAACACAGAAAATTGCTAAAGCTTGCAGTGACCCCCTAGTTCTGCTGTACAGAATAATGTCAACAATAATTACATGCCAGGATTGTCCATTTTGCTTCACCTATGTTTGAGATAGATGAAGATTCTTGAGCCGATTCCTCTTTTCTTGGAACTTCATTTCTGGTAAAGAATGTCCACAAGGATCAGAAGTCAGGACTAATCTTTGACAGAACATTAAAAGGAGACCATGATGAATAGTCGTACTTCACCCTTGCTGCAAAGGTAGATTCTTCTTTTAGCATAAGCTCTCTGGATGCAGGGACCTCTAGGGTTGAATGTAATTCTCAATCAGTATTCTTTATCACATGAAGATTAAATAGATTACTTAAATGACCAGTCAAATCACAAGAACATGACAAATGGGTCCCAAAATAGAAGCAGACCACCCTATGCTTTATGTGATTTTTTATAGTTTAAGATGTAAAACAGAGGCAGCAGGTAACAAAAATTTTTGTGTTTTACTTCAAAAGTAGAATGAGAAGTTGTAGTGACATGGTATAGTATCCAGACTCATACATACAACCCATAAATTAGCTAAAAGAGCATTTTGGTATGAAAACACTAAACATCCAATTGGAATACAAATATCGCTAGAAACTGTCTAATTTTGCCTTTAGGATATAGAAGCACCTGGGAAACTATAAAACTGAAATCTAATCTAACCTTTCTTGATTGTGCAATGGCTTTTAGCCATTTCAAGAAGTTCCTCTCTGCTTTTGCCCCTTACATGAGACATATCCTTGAAGAATCAAACCAATAGAAATATTAAAAGAATCACCATCATACAATGCTTGGCTTGATGCCAAGACGCCAAACATCAGTTAGCTAAACAGAAAGCCCATGGAGTACAAAGAGAGATTAATATTGCAATTGAAACCATCATCCTTTGTTAGGAACCTCTAAACCAATAGTCTATAACTTGTATATTATTGATAATAGTCAGTGTTCAACACTGAAAATACAA
>JANKOE010000009.1:16554462-16576070 GCA_026284465.1 Erythroxylum citrifolium | reverse complement strand
CTCCCTTTGAGAGTTGCAATCAAATTCTTACAAGATAGGTAGATCCAGGAACAAAAACAAACACACAAATCCTCTCCACGATTTAAGATTGTATTTGCATCGTCCGGTGACACGATCCCAAACGAAGGACCGCAACATTGCTGGTCCTTGAAACCAGACTATCTTGTATTCGTTTTATAGAAATCAATAGCAACATATACATTTTCCTAGCCTGTTTTTCTGGAACCTATCACCATGCTACCATTATGTTATGATTTCTGGTCAGATGTTACATGTTAATAATTGACAGAGGGAAACTACTACCCATTAAATATTTGAATGTATTGCCATTATTGAAAAAACTTGTAGTTCTGTTCAAATAGAATAGCGATGGCTTGTTTTACAAAGTTTAATAACTTCATGAACCTATTTTAAATTGAATTCCTAAAAAGTCTGATAGAACACTTGCAATCTTTACTTATATGTAGATTATAGTATCAGAACACCCAGTACACCCAATGCTTTGTAAGTAAATAGCAATGTGTCCCTTAGGCTCTAGATCAAAGAAATAGAAAAAAAGAAGAAGTATAGTAGTAATGTAGGCTAACAAGACTCCTCTTGAACCTTCTCCTCCAGATAACTCCTAGAACAGACAACACATTCTACTCTTCTCAAACTTCTCCCTGTTTTTTCCAGCACTTTCTTACCTCATGTTCCGCAGAAATACCCCCTCCTCACTCCTGCCCAATGGGCCCTATTGCTGCCAAGTTTGTTAGGATTTGTCCCCTTTTTTCCCCTTGTAGCCTATCTCTCTGTCTTCTAAAATATACCTTCAACCCTACGTGCCCCTTCTTCCTTTTATAAATTTTCTTAATTAAGGGTCTATCATTATCCCCATCGACAAGTTTCACCTTGTCCTCAAGGTGAAAATCTGGAAAGAGCTTGTCAATAGTTTCATAATCTTCCCAATTACTGTCGTGATCTGGTAAATCCTTCCATTTCACCAGTACCTCTTCCCTGCCATTAATCAGTTACCGAATTTTCCTTACCAATTCTGGCTGTAGTAGCAGCTCATATCCTCGGTTAATGACTATGGTAATGGCTGCGGGTCAGGAGGTGGCTACACTGACTTCCTTAGTTGTGAAACATGGAAAGTGGAGTGTATTTTAGCATTTGGGGGCAATTCCAGGCGGTAGGCGACTTTGCCAATTTTCTCAATTATTTTGAAAGGTCTGTAAAACCTAGGGCTCAACTTTTCATTCACCCGCTTTGCCAAGGACTTCATTCGATAAGGTTTGATCTTGATGTAGACTCGTTCTCCCACTTCAAATTCCACATCCCTTCGGTGTTTATCTGCTGTATTCTTCATGCGTTGTTGAGCCTTTTCTAAATGTTCCCTCAACTCCTTGATTACTGCATTCCTCTCCTTCATTAATTCATTAACATCTTCCACAGTTGAAGTGAGGTCTTCCAACTTGAATAAGGTAGGAGGGTCCCTCCCATATAGGGCCTTAAAAGGAGTCATTCCTACAGATTGATTAAAATTGGTATTGTACCAATATTCCTCCCAAGATAACCACTTCACCCATCTTCTTGGCTGACTCCCAACAAAACTTTTGAGGTAGGTTTCCAATCCTCTATTCACTACTTCGGTTTGTCCATCCGTCTCGGGATGATAGGAAGAACTAAATCGGAGGGTAGTTCCGGAGAGCTTGAAGAGTTCCTGCCAAAATAAACTCATAAACAGCTTATCCCTATCTGAAATAATGGATTTAGGGAATCCATGTAGTTTCACTATCTCCCTTACAAAAACAACAGCTACTTCCTTGGCAGTATAAGGGTGAGAAAGGGATGTGAAATGTCCATATTTTGTCAGCCGATCTACCACTACCGTAATAGTATCAAATCGGTTGGATCTTGGCAATCCCGTGATGAAGTCCATGCTAATATCCTCCCAAACTCTTTGGGGAATGGGTAACGGTTGTAGAAGTCCTGTTGGACTCAATGCTTCATATTTGCACTGCTTGCATACCTCACAGTTTGCAACATACTGCTGAATGTCTGTCTTCATTTCTTCCCAATGCACAAAAGTGGATAACCTCTTATATGTCCTGAAATACCCGGAATGTCCTCCCACTGGTGTGCAGTGGAATTCTCTCATGAGTAGTGGGATTCTCGAGGACCCTTGGGGAGCACCATTCGGCCCTTGAATAAAAGATTACCTCCCTTGAATGAAAATCCTTCCGGAAGATGTTCTCATTTAACCCCCTTTTGCCAAAATATAACTTCTGGTCCTTCTTAGCTTCTTCATCCCATCCTCCAAAGTCTTCATACTGCCATAGTGTAATAGCCCTAAGCTCTAGGTTATCCGCTCTCTTAGGCAAAGCATCCGCCACCATATTTTCTTTGCCGGTTTTATAACAGATTTCAAACTTGTATCCCATTAACTTTGATACCCATTTCTGTTGATCCTCACTGAGATTGCGCTGTTCCAATAAGAACTTAAGAGCTTTTTGGTCGGTTTTAATGATGAAAGGGTGCCCCAACAAGTAGTGATGCCACTTTTTGACTGGTAAGACAATAGCCATTAATTCCCTCTCATAGACTGAACTATTTTTCTTAGCTGAGGAGAAAGCTTGGCTGAAATATTCAATGGGGCATCCCAGCTGCATCAATACCGCCCCCACTCCCCACCCCGAAGCATTAGTCTCCAGCTCAAAGGGTCGGGAAAAATCTGGTAAGGCTAAGACCGGCATAGTGATCATTGCCTTAAGTTCTTCAAAGGCTTGCTGGGATTCTTTACTCCATTGGAAACCATCTTTCTTGAGAAGAGCTGTAAGTGGTGCAACCATTTTTCCATAATTTCTTACAAATCTCCTGTAGTATCCCGTTAGGCCAAGGAATCCCCGTAATGCCCGCAGATTCTTCGGTGTCGGCCATCTGTCCATGGCAACCAATTTCTCGGGGTTCGCTAGCACTCCTTCAGTAGATATGATATGACCAAGATACTCCAGTCGGGATCTAGCAAACTCACATTTCTTGAGGTTTAACACCAATTTATTGTCTTGGAGTATTCTTGAGGTCTCCTTCAAGTGTTTCCAATGGGAATCTTCATTGGGGCTGTACACTAATATGTCGTCAAAGAACACCAACACAAACTTCCTTAAATGTTTTTGAAAAATGTCGTTCATAAGCGATTGGAACGTAGAGGGGCGTTGGTGAGGCAAAAGACATCACTAAAAATTCATAGTGCCTTTGATGGGTTCTAAAAGCTGTCTTCTCCTCATCTCCGGCCTTGATCCGGATTTGATGGTATCTCGATTTCAAATCCAATTTGGAAAAATAGTTTAGAACCTCCCAACTCATCAATTAGTTCATCAATGGCCGGTATACGAAACTTGTCAGGTAGTGTTATCTTATTCAAAGCCCGATAATCTACGCAAAACCGCCAACTTCCATCCTTCTTCTTAACCAATAATACCGGACTTGGAAAAGGCCCCTTGCTGGGCCGAATTACACCAGCTAGCAACATTTCCCGAACCAACCTCTCAATTTCTGCCTTTTGCGAATGGGGATATCGGTACGGGCGTATGTTTGGTGGAGCAGCCCTGATTTCAAGGTAATGGTGTGATCTTGCTCTCGGTGAGGTGGTAATTCTGTTGTTGGTGTTTGCACTGCTGTATATTCTTCTAATAATTATTGGACAGCCACAGGTAAAGGCTCTCCCTCCACTTCCTTCATCTGTAATTCCCCGAATTCAATTAAATACCCTTGATGCCCACTCTTAACTGTTCTTATAGCGGCCTTTAGAGACACCATGGTTTTAACTAGGCTCGGATCCCCTTCCAAGCAGTATTCCTCTCTTCCTTGTTTTACCTTCATTGTTAATTGGTTTTAGTTGACTCTCACTTCTCCCAAGGATTTCAGCCACTCAATACCAAGGACCATGTCCGCTCCCCCCATTTCAAACACATAGAACGATTGCTTAATCCTCATTCCCTATGAGTTCACCTCCATGGTGGAGCACTGCTTGCTGCCCTTTACCTTATATTCGTCCCCCAACGAAACCTCAAACATTTTCACTTTTTTGGTCTCTATCCTTGGCCTTTCTATTGTTTCTGAAGTGATGAAGTTATGTGATGCCCCACTATCTATCAATATGAGGACTTTTTCTCCCATACAACTCCCTAATAACTTCATAGTGTTATTAGCGGTAATTCCTACCACCGAATTCGTTGACAGCTCTAGGGTAGTTGGTTCGTTTTCTTCCTCCCCATGCACTTCCTCTGTTTCGGAAATATCCTCCTCTATGATCCTGTCTCCCTTTTCATCAATGGGTTGCAGCAGAATCACACTAAGTTGCTTATTTTTACAGACATGGGTTGGGCTATACTTCTCATCACACTTAAAACAGACCCCCAACGCTCTCTTCCTGGCAACCTCGGCTTCTGTGAGTCGCCGATAAGCCCCAGTAGTGGGAGTAGCGTTGCTGGTTTGGGATGCCATGTTCGAACCCGTCCCTGAAGGTACTGGTGTGCTGTCCTTCCTTGTCTCTGCTGCCCGGTTAGGAAAGTAGTTGGTGGTCCTACTCGGGTCATTTGGACCCGTGACCCGGCTCCAATTTCCTTTGGGTCCAGCTCCCCTCTGATTTGCCCAGCCCCTCAAATGCTTACCCAAGTGTTCCTCTTGTACTTGCTCCATGATCTGGTTCCTTTCCTCCGCTCTTTGGGCCAAGTCCATAAGCCCCTTTAAGGTGTCAATCGTCATTAGCCGTAGCTCAGCCCTTATACCCACCTTTAACCCATTTTTGAAAGCTCCCATCAAACACTCATTAGAAGCTTCCCTCACTATGGTTGAAAGGGCTTCAAACCTTTCCCTATGCTCAGTCACGGTCCCCTCCTGCCTCAACGCCATGAGCATTTCATACGGATCCTCTTGTTGAGAATGTTGAAACCTCTCAAGTAATTCCTTCTTGAACTCTCTCCAGGTACGTACCGGACTCCTCACCTCCATCCATTGGAGCCAATTCAGAGCTTTCCCTTCTTGACACACTGCTACCGCCTCCATCTTTTCTACCTCTGTCACCCCATTTATGTCAAAATATCTCTCCACCCTGAACACCCACCCAACCATATCATCTCCCTCAAAAATGGGTAGTTCTAGCTTCCGGAATCTCTCACGGTTGCTCGTCTCCCCAGCCACCTCTCTTCCTCCTTCAGCTCTAGATTCCAACAGTTCCACCATGGGTTCCTTCCCCAGCCTCCTACCCATTTCTTCCATTCTGGCAATCGAGTCTCTTAGTTCAATTAGCCACCCTTTAATTTTGGTCATGTCCCCCTTTATTCAACCTAGCTCCTTTTCTACCTGATCCACTCTGGCCTCCATTCTGGTGTTCACCATGCCCCAACGTTACTGCTTTGATACCAAGTTGATAGAACACTAGCAATCTTTACTTTTATGTATTCTATTACAGTATCAAAACACCCAATACACCCAGTGCTTTGTAAGTAAATAACAGTGTGTCCCTTAGGCTCTAGATCAAAGAAATAGAAAAAAAAGAAAGAAAGAAGTATAGCAGTAATGTAGGCTAACAAGACTCCTCTTGAACCTTCTCCTCCAAATAACTTCCAGAACAAACAGCACATTCTCTCCCCTTCAGGTTAGCTTTCGAGAGGCTAACCACTCTCCTCAAACTTCTCTCTATTTTTTCCTGCCTTTTCTTACCTCATGTTCCGCAGAAACACCCCCTCCTCACTCCTGCCCAGTGGGCCCTACTGCTGCCAAGTTAGTTAGGATTTGTCCCCTTTTTCCCCCCTGCAGCCCATCTCTCTGTTTTCTAGAATATACCTTCAACCCCACGTGCCCCTTCTTCCTTTTATAAACTTTCTTAATTAAGGGTCTATCAAAGTCACATGAGCCACTGGCTCATATAACCAACTTCTCAATATTCTAACTCTTAATGCAATTAATTGAGAGCAGCTAGCAAGGGAGACGAGGAGAGCTGAATGGGAGGAAGACAGTCTATGGAAAATAGGGAACATGCTGTAGTTGAAAAGGATATTCAGCTGAGTTTTGTTAATTTTGACTGCATTTGGGCAAAGGTGATAGCACGGATACATACACTTGATAAGATGCATTTATCAGACATACTCTGTTCTAGTTCAGTAACTTTCTTAGAATAGCTGAATTGGGACGGTCATACTAAACTAGACTAAATTGAAGTTATATGCAAGTCCGGTACTGAATTCAGTGGAATTGCAATGATATCAAGTGATTCTAGTTGGATGGATCCGCTCCGCTCCGCCGCGATAGTGCCGCGATCGCCCGCTATTGACTACTCTGGGCCCTGACATTCTAACCAGCAGATGATCTTGCCTCCTGAAAAATCCTGTGAGAGTCGCATTCACTACGAAAAGATCAATTTCAAATTTATGACTTAAAAGCCATCTGAAGACTCTGGACTATTGCTTCACAATATTAAGATAATTAGAACTATGTGGTAGTGGAAGTGTGATTCTGTTCTGTCTTTCCTCCCCTGTTTGATTATCTTTTTTGCTCTATTTCCTCATTTCATTTCCTCTATAAGTTTTACTATTTTGATATGCAGGCAACAAGGTTTTCAAAATTTGTACACCTTGATGGGAGGGGTTTCTCATTATCTCAAGAAGGAGGGCCCTGTAAAGTGGATTGGAAATTTGTTTGTATTTGATGATCGTCTTTCTCTTCCGCCATCTGCCTACAATCATGAAGTTAAAATTCAAGCTAACGATGCCGAAGTTGTGGCAAAGAGCAATACATTTGCTAGTTGCTATATATGTGGTTTACATGTCTGTGATTTGAGGCATAGGAACTGTGCAAACCTCAACTGCAACCTGCTTTTTCTGTGAGTTCCTCCTCTCTTTTCTGCTATTGTCTTTTACATCGACTAGTGTCTGCGCACAACTTGCCATCAAAATTATTTCAATTTAACATATATGTGACGGAAAGGATTTATATGTTACTAATGGTATATGTGAAGGGTGCTAGCATAATCAGTAATAGTTACTATCTTTAAAGGATCTACATGTACTTGTGTGAGCCAATCATTGTGTGAAGTTATGCATAGAGAGACCAAAGTCGGGGGCTTTTAACCTCTGTGGCATCAGCCATAAGACGTATATGTCATATAGCAGCTAGAGTTTGCTGGACTAGAATTTTATGTTCATCTGTTTTTTGCATAAAGAAATCGAATAACATTAATACACTTAAAATCTGTCAGATGCTGTGAGGGCTGCTTGAAGGATTTACGAGGATGTTGCTGTCTGAAATGCACTACTACACCTCAGCTTCGACCAGTTCTACCTGGAAATGAGAGATACAAGAAATGGCACACGTACCGCGATGCAAGATGATTGTTTGATCAAGGACGTACCCTGGAGCCATATTCTTATACTTAACTTGGTCAGCCTTGTTAAATTTTGTAAGGCAGGCAATGAGAGGTTTTGAGTAGGGAAGCTTTATTTGGCCATGGTATATAAGAATACAAGCAACTTGGATTGGAGATAGCAAAAGTACCCATCAACCATTCAAAAGTTTATATTCACTGTGACTTCAGTGGGATGTGCTTCATATGCTTCAATATACACCACCCACGAATCTAATTTTTAGGCTGTAATGTACATAGGACGTCCAGCTGCTCAAATTTGATACTAATCAACTCTTTTTGTGATTTGTCACATGATAAAACTTGTAGTAGCATAATGATTTCTCTCAGAAGTCACTCGTGTCCACATCTTTACAAATTCATAACTAATCTTAAGCAGCAATTTAACTTTCTGCTTTCAATCTCCTTGATGCTAGGCCACTTTTGGGAAGATTGTTAAAGTTACCAATGAATTAAAATATAGGGTCAATTTCTATTATAGATGGACAAATATTCTTATCCGCAGATTTATTCAATGCCGGAATAAGGCCTGCTATTAATGTGGGTATTTCCGTCTCTAGAGTAGGCTCTGCAGCTCAAATTAAAGTTATGAAACAAGTAGTTGGTAAATTTTATTCACATAATATCTCGAATAAGAAAAAAGGGAGACCGTACAATCAGATCAATCAAAAATTGAATCTTGGTTTTATTTTTGTTTTAGTCCAGCTAGATTTTTAAATTCTAAAACTAGTAATTCCTATTATCCTTTTCTAGGGTTTACATTTTCTTTTTTCTTTCTATATTAAAAAGAATTTATCTTTGCCGATTTGTAGTTAAGTGTCAAGAAAGACCTTTTGGATCTAAAACAAAAATGCGTACATGATGAAGACTGATGATTGCAATTCTTGTTTTTGTTGTCCTCCTTTCATCGAATACTCTCTACTATCGGTACTTGTTACCGTACAATTACACAGGTCTTTAAAATGAAAAAAAATGGGATTCCAAAAAAAATTTTCTTCTACAACCACGAAAGGAATAATTTTTCAATTTCATATCGAATTCAATTGCGAGAATATGATAATCATAATCCTTTTTCATAAATTATTATATTAGACTAGACAACAACCCGTTAAATTCACATTTTACCTAGTTAATAGTAAACAATTTTAGAGCGACAAGAGAAAAAAACAAAGAAAGTCTCTAGAACTTCACTTCGATACTGATTGAAGTTGCGTTGCTACGTCAAAAGTATAGCTATACTGATTCGGTATACTTTAAAGAAACCCTTGGTAAAATATTGAGGATCTCACAAAGATTTCCTAGATGTGCAAGACTAAATGGCACTAGTCATGGTGAACCTCAAGTGATTATACAAATTTTACATGTACCTTTGTGACACTTGTGATAATAATATTTATTAAGAAGAGATTTTGTTTTTCTTCAGTGGATTTAAAAGAAATCTTCAGTCTTCAATCTTCAATCTTCCAGTCTAGGCACAGGTTCAAAGTTGAGTTTGAAATATGCCATTCATACCTCCAAAAGCCTATTAATTACCATGAGCACTTGCCAACGGAGACCAAACCATCTTTTCAACGTGCTAATACTAAAAGCACCTAAGAAAAATGTACAAAATGCAAGGTTCCCATGCACCAGATTACAATACAAAATGTGAATAATTACATTCATAAAATTACAGCTTGGCAAGGAGATATACAGCACGAACTAAATCAGAAAACAAACCTTTCAACAGATGCCAGAACGCACAAGAGCAAACTATGTTTATGGTCGATCAGTCTCCTTTCTCCAGCAAAACCGGCCAAGCGTGAAACTCCTAAGCATCATGTTTTCTTGTCCTCTCCACTCGATTCAAGCCGATATGGGTTCATAAGGATACACTAGCCATGGATGCTTCAAAGCCTCAGATGCAGATGGACGCTTCTTTGGATTTACTTCAAGCAAATGAGCTACAAAGTCGATGAAGCCTTGGTCCCCCATCGGTAGTCGGTGCCTCAAGGATGTCTTTTTTGGAATCAAGTACTCTAATCTGTTTGACTCCTGAGGAAATACGGGTATTGCAGAATAAATTATGAACTTCACACATCTGACTAGCTTTTGGAATATTATAAAGTACATTCAAGTGCAAGGCCATAGGTAAAAATTTTAGGAAACATGCACTACAGAAATAAAAAACTGTTCCATGATAGAACCTAGAAAAGAAGAACGATGAACTGCAGACTGAACTTTTCCATTTAGAATTTAATTCATTTTAAACAACATTCATGCCCAATAGAAAATCACTTCCCATAGTGCTTGCTTTGAGCACAAATATGCACAGCATACACCCTTTTCTCCATAGTGCAATCGCCTTCAATTTAAATAGAGAATGTCTAGGTTCAACGTGAATTCCACAAACATACAGACCTTTTGGTCAACCAACTATTGTCAAAAAATAAAAATAAAACCACAATTATCCAAAGTTGGAACTGTATAGATCTCTTAGCTTTAAGCCTGTTATTTTTTAAAATCTCTTTATTTTACACATGCATGCATGCAAATTCAAACGTCTTCAATAAATGGGAAATTACAGTGGCATGGGGCTATGTAATCAATTATAAAGGTAGGAAAACAGAGGAATCAGGGACCAAGGTCAAATCTTTTGAGCTGTGAGTCAAACTTTGGATAATTGTGGTAAATACCTACGAACACCATAAAAGCTCACATCCATCATATTCTATATGAATATATATTCTTAGTACCTACTTGAATTGATTGTATATTTTTGTTTCAAAAATTAAATCTTTAATTTGACATTAGTACAAAACCCCGTGCTTACCAGGTTCAGATTGTAAGTAAAGCATTGAAAATGTAGGTCTATATAACAACTGGTAACCCAATTCAATCTTCAAATCTAATCCACAGCAATTTGTAACCTGACCGAAATTCATTTGAGTTGGTTTGGGTTTGGATTAAAAATGTTAAAGGGCCAAAGGCAACCACACAAGCATTTGGTAAAATTTATGATTTTGACATGCAAAATTCGCAGAACACATTTGCAATCGCAAGAATTTAGTGTAGTGGGCCAACTTGAGCTTCACTCTTAATACGTTTTAACATGAAAGGAAAATGCATAATATAAAACTTAAAATTTTACATACTATTACCTTAAATATATTAATTTAAATTTGTTAGAATTCCGAATGATTATTTTTTTCCAAACATTCAATCATGATGACTTAACAAAAGAATTTAACTGCAATACCACACAGATCCTCAAAAAAGCAAGTATTGGAGGAGATGTAGTATTTATCCATCAAACTAACCCACCAATAAAAAAAGTTGAACATGAATTTTGAAATATGATGTTGACAACGAAATTCAAAGTTTTGATTTACAAGCCAATATATTAGTTTTTAACATAAATTCTTTTTAACTTAGTTTCACATTGGATGATATTGCTTTGATATGTTAGATCTTACTGAGGACTTGACCCGAAATAGAAAGCTTTGGCATACTAGGCTACAAGTTAAGGGTCTCTATTGAAAATGGACATTCGCTTTCGTGTAGGTTTACCAAAAACCTTTGTCCTTTGCATTTATCGTCTAGTATGTTACTTCTCGGGTGTATAGCTTGGATTGGCTCCTATGTAATGTAATTAAGGTGTTGACAAGCGTGGTCAGAGTTTTTCATGTATAGATCTTTCGTGATAGGTACAGGTCTCTATTGGTATGTATTTCATTGAGCATTTATTGCTATTCCTAGACATGTTCTACAGGTACGTTATTTTGTGTTATATTTATTACTCTTGCTCGGGATTTTTCTTTATTACTCTTGTTCGGGGTTTCTCTTTGGTATTTATTTTCATTGAGTTGTATTTTTTATTATTTAGTTGTTTGTATACCTTTTATGTTTATTTGATTTAGTGATTTATTTTACATTATTTCTCTTTATGCACATCCATGTTTATTGTAAGTTCTTCATAACACATTGCATGTAAGTCTACCGGAAACAACCTCTACTACGTAGGGATAAAGCTGCGTACTATCAGATCTCTCTAGACCCCTCGCCTTAGCAAGACTTCAACTAGGTATTGATGATGATGATGATGTTAGTACAAAAAAAAAGCATCACTATAGATTAATATGCTAAATAAAAACAAGAATTATGTTCTCATAGTTTTTAATAGAACCAAGTGTGAGAGACAAAACAGAGGTTGGTGGTCGCTAATCTATGGTTAAATGATATTTAATTCAAGTATGATGTTTTTAAAATTTTAAATGTAAATTGTCTAAAAATTTCTTAATGCTAAACTTTGTTTGCAAATAATATATAGTTGACCTAAAGATGTAAAGATATATGTGATCTTTTTTTCTTATTTTCATTATTAATGAAAAGGTAATATTTAGCATTATTCAAAGAGGGCATACCCATTAAAACTAATCCAAACTGACCTAAACCAAGTCCACTGAGTAGAGGCAAATTTGTGCGCTACCACAAATGGTGAAAAGCTGAGTTCATTCTCAATCAGCACCAATTCACAGTTGTTCAACCCTACTTAAAAGTAGGAACTTAAGATTAACAGATCAGTTTCAAGTTTAAAGAACTTGAACCAGATGCACCAGGCATGGGTTTGGAGACAAGGCTGATGCTTGCCAGCCTTAACTTCCACATAATTATGGAGCTCAAATCTTGACCTAAGCTCAGCTCATCCCAAAACAAACCATGCTTAATTCTAAGGTAACAGGGAAAAAAAAACAATTCAATTTCAATCTGAAGTCGCCAATTTTGACACAATCTAAGTTTCATTAGGAATATAAGAAACTAGAGATGGCAATTTTGGCCCGACCCTATCCAACGTTATCAGGTTTTGAGCCAGGCTCAAGTTTGGAAGGTTGGGCCTGAAACAGTTCAGGCAAACGTTATTTTGGCCCTAGAAAGATCGGGCTTCAGGCCAGGATCGGGCCCGTCGCAATCCATAGGAATATAACTCAAGAAAAAATAGAGGATGAGAAAACATGTAAAGGCAAGGGAATTTCCAACAACAATGCAAATGTTAGCAAATTTTTCTAGCAACATAGACAACCTTAATAAGAACAGGAAATATGAAGGAAAGCATAAAGAATACCTGATTTCGTTGATAAAGCATGTGATTTTTTGAAAAGTACTTGTATGTATCCCGTCCTTTAGCAAGCATATCTTGATCAATGGGTCCAATAATTCCAATAACTCGAGCTAATAATGTTGCTGGTGAATCATTTTGAAATAGAACCTAAATCAAGTAGTTCCAATAAAGTCAATTTAGAAAGTAACAGGAAGATAAGCCAACTCTAAAATGTTTTTTTTACGTAAATTTCAATAATGTAAAAAGTTTTTAAGTATGAAACAAATCTCCAAATTAATCAGTCCTCAAGGAAAAATACGCAAAATGAAGCACATTTGCATCACACAATTTAATTTAAAGTTTAAATATAACAGCCAATTGCAAATGCACCCTAAGCCTGAGAAACAAAGGTACTTTAGGGATCATGTTCAAGCAAAGTCTAACATGTTTGAATGTTCACCAAAATGGCTTATCTAGCAGTTACATAGAGAAAACTCTTCTCTTCCTCAATCAAAAAGATCTGAAAGATTTTGGAAATTGAGGATACCATCCCTAAATCAAAAGGAAAGGAAGTGCTCTAATTCATTTTTCAAATGTTAGAAACGAGACAAATCATGGTTGGACAAGTTTGTGTCAAAAGGGGTTTTGAGCAAAGAAGCGTTTGGTAACCTTCAAATTCTTAACAAAGTCTTTCCTAAGTACTAGTGAACATTCTTAGTAGAGACAGACCTTTTTTGACTCACTAAAGGTGCAAATTAGTAGATTGCAACAAGTAGACAATTACGTTTAGCAGGCTTTCTAATACGATGGGGCTTGGGAAACAAATGCGGAAAGGATTTGAAGAATTTCTGAGAGTTTCTTTAGGTTTTTCCTTTTGCTTGAGGAAAATTCAAAATTCAAAATGCCCTTATGTTTAGCTACAGTTACAGATATCATTCTCCTGAATGCATTAGGAAAAAGAGCAAAGAATGGAAGTAATAACAAGATAGCTATCAAATTATAGGACAAAGAAATTACTGAACCATTGATTTCGTTGAGTCTACAGGGGGAACTTTTTGTAAAATGGAGATTGCATGTACCAGTCTTTAACATATAAAAGAAAAGCAAAGAGGAGAACTGTTCAACCTGCTTTCAAGGAGGAACACTCAAGTTTTGAAAGTAAGATACAAAGATCTAGAGTCTTATCCACCTACAAATACCATGAAAGTCCAAAAACATATTTCTCAAAAATTTTGGTTACCTTCATATCATCTGAATGATCTATTCCCAAAAAATCCTTTAAAGAACTCAAGGACTCCATAACAACAAGGTTTATCATCTCCATGACCATTAATCCTTGTTAGCTTATTAAGTATGTCAGCAACATTCTTCTGCCATGGTAGCTTGGAATATTTTATTAAACTATGCAATAGCAATTTGTAGCACCACCATACACCAAGTAATGTTCACTTATAAATGACAGATGAAGAAAAGAATTATTAAAAGTCCCCTGTTGACAATGGATGCGTGAACGACATATTATTGGGCCTATATTTCTTTCTTGTTTGAGTTATTGCCCCTTATCTAACAGTTGAGGTGAGGGTTGTTGGGAGAGAGGAGCAGGCGGACAACTTACACACAATTGTCTAAATGACATGAACGAATAAAACTTACATTGCCAGTGCAAAGTTCAGCCAGGATGCAGCCAAGTGACCATATATCTATCTTCTTATCATATGGAAGCCCCAGAATGACTTCTGGTGCTCGATAGGATCTCGATTGTACATATGAGCAAAGGTGGTCTGTTTCAAAACAGCTACTCCCAAGATCAATGACTTTTACCTCACATCTGCTATAACTTTTCACCAATATATTCTCAGGTTTCAAATCACAGTGTATAAGGCCAAGATTATGTAAAAATTGCAGAGCCTCCAAACACTGAATCGTAATTGACTGCATGAAGGACACAAATGAAGGTCATTCATGTTTGGTAAACACAATAACAACAGAAACATGGACCCACAAACCTGCAATCTTGGCATTGTAAAATAAACTTCCCCTCCTGATTCCCTATTGAACTTATGGAATTCGTATAAGTTTGCCTTGAGAAGTTCACAAACAATCAACAAATGTTCCTGCATAAAGACAAGAAAGCTGAGTAAATAATGCAGCATGTTTCAATGAGTTAAAACCACGTCCAACTTAAAACTTAAAAACAAAAAAAGTTAGCAAGACAGGACACATATTGAGCCAACATAAATATCAAAACACCCAAACCGTAATTGAAATCTAAGTTCAAAAGTTTAAAACAGTAAACAAGAAAATTGGAACCAGTATTCACTTTATATCAACCTTTGAACAATCTTCGGAATACTATACAAGCTTACAAACTGTGAATTATGTTATCGTTCAAAGCATGGACCACAATTTAACAAATTCGCACTCTAACTAACAGGAGTACTTATATATATCTTCGAAACATAAATAAATTAGCCATTTAGTTTTCTTTCTAACTGTAGCAATAAACTAATAGAAAATTAATGATATAGGTAAAGAGAACTTACTCGGTAATAAAAATAATCGTACAATCTAAGAATATGGTACTTGTCAGCCGGATCATGCTTGTTGATATACTTGAGAAGTTTTATCTCATCGAGACTCTGGTCAAAGAAGTCCTTGTTGTTCTTTATAATTTTGACACAGACATCCATGCCTGTGTGGAGGTCATGTGCTTGTATAGCTTTACTGAATGCCGCAGATCCAAGATACTCAGTCACGTGATAGCGGCCAGCTATTACAGAATTCAAAACAACATGGAAGTTCTTGTCCTCCTCAAAACCAGTTCTGGAAAATTAATGCAACACTTTAAAATTAAAATTCAACTTCAAAGTAAGGCCAAGAGTAAGATAGCAAAATCCAGGGAGAAGAAGAGAACGAAAACAACTTTTTATCTTGAATATGTCACATAAATGACATAAGCAAAACAAATGTCTGACGCGTGAAGAGTGCAACAGAAAACCACACTGATAAGCATAACTCATTACAAAGCATAATACTGATAAAAGAAAACGAATTCCAGAGTTGCTAAGACTTGTCGGGGTCATCACTCAGCATGGTAGCTCTTTCACAAAGTAAACGAGTGTAAGGAGCATGTTTTTACCAAATATACTAGTGTTAGCCCAGAGGTATAAAAATTGTAGAGGTTATAATTCAGCATGGCACCTCTTTCACAAAGTAAATTTGGGTAAGGAGCATGTTTTACAAAATATTACTAGTCCTACCTTGGAGGTATAACACCTCTAACAATTACTAAAAAGCATAAAGCATACACAGATAAAGCATAGAGGTGAGAGATTAGTATTGCAATTGACACAATTTTTATCATGGCCAACAGCATAAATTTGTGATAACATATAGAAATAAGCAATTTATCATTTCAAGGAAATAAGTCTAAAGAGGATACTTGTTTTTCCTGTGCACAATTTTAAGGTTGAAAGTTTCGAATTCCTCCTCCTGAGCTTTGATTTGGCTCACTTGCTCTTGAACAGCAGCAGCCTCTTTATCATCAAGTGATGCTCCAGGATCTTCCATCACACTGCCAGTTTTCTCATCATCTTTCTTCTTGTCATGCTCTTGTTCTGCATAGCCATAATTTGAGAGTGAAGATGGAGAAGAATCTGCAGATCTAATAGTATTGGTATTCATTTCACCCCTGGAACTCTTTACAGTTGAGGAATCACTACTCTTCCGCTTCCATGAGGCAAGCATGTCATTATTTCCCGTCAAAGCGTTCAAACACTCATTAGTTTCATCATCAATAACTGCATCACAGTTGTTTGACCATAAGGATTTACTAGATCCAGCCTGCATCACTTGTCCATCCATCAGTGGTGGAGGGAAAGAAAATCCCACATCAGTATGATTTTTCACTTGAGTAGAAGCAACTTTGTCACTCTCAACCACTTGTTTATAATTTTGTTTAGAGATTCTCTTTTTATCCCTGTTTAATTTATCAACATACTTCTTCTCTGAGTCAAGGTGAGAATGTCTAAATCCACCAGTTCGAACATCGTGATCATGAAAATATTCTAGATCCCTCTCGCTGCTTCCACCAACCAAACTTTCCCGTACTTCACTGCCAATATCAGCAGCATCACTGTTAATACCTACACCAATAGATCTCACTGAGCCACGATGATCATCATCCATACAAATATCATGCAGTCGTGCCCCTCCACATTCATTCAGGATCTTTCCACCACCTAACATGACAAGTTCATCTGTCTGAGTGACAAATCCTTGCCATACAGGTTCTGCACGCATCAAATTTATCTCTTCATCATCCAGCAATTGTCCATCATATTGAGACATTAAATCACTCTCATTGGTCCTCTTACACATTTCAGTCACTGACAAACCTACTGGATCATCTGAAACTGTAAGTGGTTCAACAGCCTTTCCTTGAAAGTATTGTTCACCAGAGAAGTATGAATCTTCCTCAGCAAAAGATTGATCATCATCATCTTTTCTTGGATCTTTTTCCTGTGGGTCTGGAACACTTCCATGCCCTGTTCCTTTCTCATTATCACTTGGATAATCAATTTCATGAGCCAGAAACCAAGTCTCATCATCAATAGGTTGTCTTGTGTAGCCATCATCATCATCATCATCATATTCATCAGAATCCCAATATTCATTTGGATAGTCTATGGATTCACTTATCCCATCACCAACAGTAGCAAAACCAGAAACCAGATCAGATGTATCCTCTGCAATTCCCTGACTTACAGATAACCAGCTGCCTCCTGCAATCCGCTTTGCAGCTAGACCATAATTCAGAGATAAAATAAGAAAATGCTATAATAATTCTGTGTGAAGCCTATTTAGGATGATAAAAGTTCCAAGTTGCAGTAATAATTGCACTTGTTCTGTATCTCATCACTTAAGGAGAAAGGGCATTCAAGGAATTTACAAGTTCACTAAGATTTATGCAAGTTATGATTGCCTTCATCTCATAAGTGAAGTTATCACCCATGTTCATATTCCTGATTTCCTTCTTACAACTACTAGCAGGAATTTGACAACAAATGCTAATCATTACGGAAAATGCTCCAAACATCCTTTTCGAGCCCTTAACCATCCACTTGTTAATTAAAACCTAAAACTATCCATAACTCTCTCCCCCATAGATCGACTCAGAGAACCAGACAGGAATGCATAATTATCAGCGAGTCATATATTCAAACATATGCCAAAAGTTTGATTTTTAAAGAATAAACTATTATTTGCCTCCATCCAAAATTGCTATTGGGCTTAACGACTAATCCTACTACAAGCTAAGACATAAGTCCAAATTACCCATTTAATTATCCCTACCAGTCTCAGATATATCAGCAAATGCACAACCTTCACCACATTAATCAATGAAACAAACATAATATAACACCACTTTACATAATAAAGAACCATGATCAAAGAGGGAATGCATGACACAAACGTAGACTAAAATCTCATGATAAACAGTCATTAGAAACAAGATAATCCAGCACTGACAGCCTATAAGTTGAAAATGTTCTCGTAGACAGATCTCCATAAAGAAGGCAATAAAATGCCTTTGCTTCATGATACAAAATCCCATCCAACATGATGATCACCTGACTTCACAAATGTCTTAAACTCTTGAAGAGTAGGTATGGGTAGAAAAGGATCTACACAACAAACAAGACAAGAAAGACAATTCTCCTTATCCTACAATTCTGAAACAATTGAGCAGGTAACTTGCTTGCTCTTCAAGTCCAATTATTTCTGTCACTTCTCCATGCAATAACTTGTGCTTATCCAAGCAAGCCAAATGGATAATGAAAAGGCAACTGCTTCCTTAGTACACTAAAACAGAAAGAATTAAGCTTTAAACTTTTTTTAAAAAAAAACTTGCCAACCATCATCACCCAAAAATGCTAACAACAATTAACTATTAATGACAACCACATCTCATTTGAGCCATCACCAATTGCTAGGTGTTCAATTTTGTAACATCTTATTTGGGGATCATTCATATACATAAAGGGGTGACTTGTGCTCTGGTTAAGGCTTCCTTAATAAGCAAGCTGTACTCGACTAACTTAGGACCATGAACAATTCATTTGCAAATTTAACTAGAACTAGAACATAAACTCATCTAAAGACTTGTTTACAAGGTCATTTAAAGCTTGTTTATTAGCTCATTTGAAAACAAGTTTTTATCATTTTTGCACACTCAAAATTTACATAATTTTGTCTTACTAATCAAATCAAGCTAATATAGTAACATAACCATATCATCCACTGTCTGTCTCGAACAAAAGTTGCATCAAATGCTATTATATTCTACAATATTTTATGCTTCAGTCATGTGCACAAAAGAGACCCTAGAAGTATTTAAGTTCATTTTCCATAAATACAAGAACAAGGCTGCAGTAATGCTAAAGCACAAGACCACAGTAGTTCTACAATATTTTACGCTCAAATCAAGTGCACAAAAGAGACCCTAAAAGGCTTTAAGTTCCCTTTCCATAAATTCATGAACAAGGCTGCAGTAGTTCTAAAGCACAAGACCACAGGAGCTCTAAAGAGGCTAATTAAACAAGTTGGCCACCTTCAACAGAAAATAAGAATTATCACTTCTAACAGCTTGTGATAGCTAGATCTTAGATGTTAAAAGAGATTCAATAATGATGGATGACAACTGATTTTCCCTATATTTTGTTCTAAAATCCATTATTTGCATCCCCAAGTGTAAAGGAGTAAAAAAAACATAAGTTTTGTCACAGTAAGACAATGAAAAAGAAATAAGTCGAAACTAAAGTCCACTGACCTGAAGAGCTGATTTCTTGTCCAACAGGGACGTCAAGATATGACCCTATGAACAAAGCATTATCAGCAGTGCCAAGCTTTACCCCTGGCCCCTCACGCTCAAACTTTTCCTGCCAATTGACATTCATTAACTTCTCCTCTGACTTGAGTTTCACAGGAGGAAGTCTAGGAAATTCTTCCCTCGTGTTATCAGATGCAAGTGGAAAATCAAAACTGCTCAAATTTATTGGCTCGCTACTACCTTGTGACTTTCCCAAGTACAAAGCTCTTCCAACCTCATCCACCTGCTCTTTGATAGCCACTCTAACGTCGCTATTATCTGCTTTTCTCCTTCCTTCCTTTTTCTCCAAAGGACTATTTGTATCATAACTGGTTGACTCGTCCACTTTAGGGAACGGGAAAACAGTCTTGACAGAACAGTCTTTCCATAAATCTGTAGAACTTGTAGGCACCTCCCCTCTAGACCATATGACATCTGTCGACGATGCAAGAGTAGTCTTATGTTGCTGGTCAAGTTCCTTTGATTCAGCCCTTTCATATTTCAATTCCACATTGGGATTACTAGTACTGGTACTAGCATTTCCAATCCAAGAACTTCTTTTTTCACTGGAAAATTTAACTTCTCCAGTTTTCATATTTGTTTTAACAGAGAAGTTAGGGGCACGAGTACCTCTGTCATTTTGATAAGCACCAGAAGAACCATTAGTAGGTTTAAAATTCCATGAATATAAATCAAGAACAGTATCCTCAGAATCAATTACTCCAATTTCTTCATTAGGTTTGCTATCCCGTTCCCCAATAGAAGCAGATGTTTGCCATTTTGTTTTAAAGCCATTTTTACCAGTTCCACATTCTATCTCTTTTACAATAAGTTCTTTGGAAATTTCACCACTGTTTTGTGAACTTGATCCCTGCTTCTCACTTACACATTTGTTCCCGTTCTCATCTTCCACTAACTTCCATGAGTCTTTGTCATCGATGCTTAGCTTTTGGAGGAACCCTTTCAAATCAGGACGGCTACCGAGCTCACTGCGCAATGCCGCCTCAGCTCTTGCGAAGCCATTCTTTTGTAAATATTCGAGAATTACATCAACTGAGCTTGATTCCGCCATAATCAACTTTTAAAAATGTAATACCAGGTACTAAAAAGAATTCCTGACAAAGCCTGCAAGAAATTGAAGCAAATGAAGGAAACATGGTCAAACTAAGCATTAAAACAAACAAGTGATGTGAAAAGAAAGAAAGAAAGAAAAGTAACAACTTTCCAAACAAGAGCAAAAACCTAAACTAAGAACTTCAAAAATACTTTCTTCCTCTACAGCAAATGGAAAAATGAAATTAGACCCCAAAAAACAAAAAGAAAAACTTGAGGCGATCAAGAACGAGAAAAAGGGGGGAAAAAAAGAAAAACAAATCCCAATTCAACAATCCTCTTCCCCGCCACAAATTCAATAAACAGACTCTGTTAGTGCAAAAATAAAAAAATGACAAACACAAATGCGTAGGAAACATAACAAGTTCTTGACCTATCTCATGTATAACCAGCAACCCCAAATGGCACAACCCTAAAATGTATCTGAACACAAATTGAAATACCTCAAAAAAACTAAGAAGATCATAGGTCCAAGCCCACGAGAAAAATAGGAACCAAAAGACCCAAACTTTGTACAAAATCTACAGATTCAAGAAAAACGAAGAACGACCCAGAAGAGACACGTGAATGTGCGTGATGAAAATTAAAAAGAAGAACGAAAGAGATTGTTACGGATCGAAGATGATTGAAAGCTGACGGGGTTCTCCGAGAAGAAAAGGAGATGAACTTTGTTGTTGAGTGCAAATTCTTTTTCAAAATTCGAACTGTACAAATTTTGGGTTTTTAAAGTCCGGCCTGCAATTTTTCTCAGGCCTGGCAACCTTTACATCATAATTGTAAAATACATATATTATACCAGGGGTGCCTCGAGATCGGTGTCGTTTTGTTTTAATCATATCATATGCCGGGAGGTGCTTCAGCTTGCATGCATGCATGCATGGAGTGGGGTGAGGTTGAAAGAGGAAGAAAGAAATGGGCTTACAGGGCGTAGCTCAGTTGGTTCTGGAGGGACAGATTTACTTCAAGGTGCAAGGTTCGAATCTCACAGTTGGCAGTGTGGGAGCAACATTTTTGAGCCCCTTATTGGCTTTGAGGGTGGGCTCCTTGTAGGCCTGTGGGTTGCTCACCTCTCCATTAGCGGGCCGCTGAGTACCTGATTTACATCATCCCAGTTGCTTCGTCGGAAATAATATAATAGTAATAAT
>JANKOE010000009.1:16328055-16338232 GCA_026284465.1 Erythroxylum citrifolium | reverse complement strand
TCATCCATTCCAATCTCCATTTGCACTTGAGCTCCTTCATCTTTCCCTTCACCTTTCTCTTCTTCCTTACCTTCACTGCCATTACCAATTCCTCTGCCATTTTCATCATTTCAGGCTGCCCAAGACAACCCAATTCAACAGGGATGTTGTTGATGGAAATGGCAGGGAGGAGGAAGAATTTGAATGCATATATAGACCATTCGAGCCAATTTTACTTTCCTGCATGAGCTTACGAGCAATTTAGAAAAGGTAAGTACATAAAATTTGAAGAGGCCAATGCTACAGAAGAACAAAACGAAATAACAAAGAAAATAATTGTGGCAGCGCTTTGGTGCATACAACTGAAGCCTGATAATCGACCTCTCATGCATAAAGTAATAGAGATGCTCGAACAAGATACGAAAGACTAGAACTGCCTCCAAAGCCACTGTTGTCTTCACAAGTTGTAAAAGATGAGGATACTAAAATGGATGAACATTTAATAGAGATAAGAGATCCTGCAAGTGAATGTTCTGATTCCATTAGTTTACTTGTAGATACAGAATAAGTAGTAATTTAGAGTATTCATTAGAAGAAAAACAAGATTGTAAGTAAAATGTTGCTACTATCATATTTAAAACCTTGAATTTAAGAGTTGTTTAGAGCACTTAAGAACTGTAACATGACAATGTATAATCATAATCACAAGGGCGTTTTCTTGACAATTTGTCTTATGAAAATGATCATCAATAAAACTTCGGTTGACATATATTATATGTGATTTTTTCGCAAAATGAATAATGGTGATCTTAAAATAAAAAAAATTAAAAATTTTAAAGTTTATAAAAATATTAATGAAACTTTTTGCTATTTCAATTTCCAAATTTGAGGTAATTCTCGAATGTTATATCTTTCTAAAAAAGAAATTTCTTTTCTTTTGACTATTTTCTACTCTAAATCAATTTTATTTCCAACTGTACCACAACAAATGTATGTTGCAATATTGTACAAAAGACGAATATCTAACATCGTTGAAATACTTTATTGGAAACTTTTATGTAATCGTTGAAATACTTTATAGTGTTGGGCAATGATTTATTAAACAAATTTTCTTTGATTCCTTCGCAACTATAGTCTAATTAATCTGCATAAGTTTAACTTAGAAAATATTGGCATACGTCAGCATCAAAATTAATTCTAAAATTTAATATTTAATAAAAAATTTAATAAATAAAAACATTAAGAAATGTAATTGTAAGATAAATCAAAAATTTATCCTAATCAACTGATAAAATCATTACAAATCATTTCTTTTAAATGCACGTATAAGTCACTTTGATGATAAACAAACATAAAACAAAAAATTAATCATCTTAATGTACTTTTCATTGCATAGAAATTGTTAAAAAATAAATTAGTTGTTTATAATTCTATTTTTTCTTGTTCACGTGATAATATTATTGAGAATGTTAATATTTTTTTATACACTTTTACTTCACCAAAAGTTATATTAGTTCTACAAACCTCACTTTATTATTTTTATTATGTCTTTATATAGTTTGGGTAGGAGTTTTAAAGTAACAACCGACTAATAAATTAACTTATATACACAAATTGAATTGCCACATAAAAAACCTAACTTGATACTAAGTTTTGTTGAAAAATCAAATTGAACTTCAAATATCTCAATTTTTAATTACACGTCAAATTTTATTAAATATTATCATAAAAGTTGAAGACAATAATGTTACCATTTATATAAAAAAACTTTTTAAAAATTTACATTAACTTGTACTAAGTTTTTATGTCTCGTGAGAGGTGATCGAGTTGGTGGAGTGAGGGGCATCGAGCCAAAAGGTCTTGTATTCGAATCCCCTACCTATGCTCTTTCGAACGAGGCTGTTATACTGGGAGTACTCGGTTGGCGTGATTTGTAAGCTATTGCGTCAATCCGGAGGTTTACTCAGTGTAAGTTCAAAGGATAGCGACTGCGGGTTCCTCCATTTCAAGAAAAAAGTTTTTACAAAGGTATTCTAATACTCTCTACAGTGAAAACTTAAACTAATTTATAATAAAAATATTACAAATTCATAGCGAATCATCAATCTTCTCCCTTTATAAAATTTGATTATTTTAAATGTAAAATTATGCATATTTGACTATTAACATTTTCTAAACATGGAAAAAATATTTCCTTTTTTGAAATTTTCTAAAATGCGAAATATTTTAGAACATTTAATTCTTAATTTTCATTAAATTAATCTTTGATTTTTTAAAATTACCTCATAACCCTTGGTCTTGTAAATTAGATATATATGATTTAACTAACGAGTGAAACCAGTTTAAACATCCTAGGCTGAGAAACTAAAGGAAGAATCTGCCCGAGGAGGGACTCACGTTTAATTAGCTAGTTGGTGAGGCAATGACTTATCAATATTTTTTTGATAAGTTAAAAATAAACTTTTATACATCAATGTAAGAGTCACAGCTTACAAAGAACCCATACATAGGAATGTCAACAAGTCATCCCAATCAAAATATATTTCGGGCGGACTTGGCCCAAGTCCCGGGCTGGCCAAGTATGGCCCATGGCCCATGGGCTAGCCCAAGCGGGCCATGGGCAGCCCGTTGGGCTTGAGTTAGCTCGAAAGTTTAATAAATTTTTAAAATTGTTTATATAGTCATTTTAAGAAAATTTGAAAAATTGTAGTTATATTTTTTGAATTCATAAATTATAAATTACAGCATAACCATTTATAATAAGTTTAGGATGGAATTAATTATAAATTATACAAGAATATTTATATAAAATAAATGATATAAAATATGAACCAATATATATTTATTAAAAATATGTAGCTATGATAATGTTGTTATAATTATTCCTACAAACAAGTGAATTTAATTTTAATTTTGTAATTTTATTATAACAATTAATTATAATGTAAATGAATAAAAGTTATTTTCTAAGTACAATTTCTTTCAAATATTATTTTTGCGTGTTAAAAAAATTATTATAATTATTATAATATTATTTTTTAAATACATGTATTAAGTTTGTTATATAATATTTTCAAACTTTTAATGTTGTTATAAATTATGTACAAAACTCTTAATTGATGTTATTGTTGTAAATTATATACTTAAAATAATAATTATTTTAAGTTATCAAAATTTTAATTAAGTTATCAAAAAAATATTATACATATAACTTTTAGTTATTATTTTTTCTTCTATAAATATTATTATCTTTTCATATTATATATATTATTAAATAATTATTATAAATTTTCATATTTTTATTACACATATTAAAAGAACTTAATATCATGATTACTCTTAACGTTTTTAACCTTTTTATTTTATTTTTCATATTTACACAATATATACATTATGCATATATGAATTTATATAAATCTTAAAATGAATCAATCACTTTATTAATCATTATGTATCAATTTCAAAAGAATATAAACGTAATTTAGTTATAAAAACAAATACGTAAAATATATTATATTGAAAATAACTATTATTTTATTAAAACTATAATATATTTTATAAATACTTTTGATATGTTTTTATAAATTGTTACTTTCATTAAAATAATAGCTATTACCAAAGAAAAGAAAAGATGGTAATTTTTTATTACGTAAAATATATTATATTGAAAATAACTATTATTTTATTAAAACTATAATATATTTTATGAATCAATCACTTTATTAATCCTAATGTACCGAAATAAGAAGGGCAAGACTAACTTAAGCCACTCAATGTTCTACCTGACACCAATCTCACGGGACAGATTAAATTTGGAAAGAAATTTCAGCCCAGGTTTGAATTAATCCGACCTAAGATTAACAAATTAAGCCCAATTAATAGGTCTCAGATTTGATTTTTTCAAAAATCAAGCTTAGGCTCAGCTCGAGGCAATTATACAAAAATAATATCATTCAAAACATATTTTTTATTTTTCAATAAAAATAAAAATTAAGTAGAGTCAAGTCAAATCGAGCTTGGGTCAGATTGACCTATTGTCATCCCTAAATTAGGTTACGTCGATAACAATTTTTGTCAGTTTGTCTTGACTTCGTCGGGTGCAATTTAAAGTTAACAAATTTAATTTGATTAGGTCGAATTTCATGTTGAAATTGAGAAATTTTAATTTCAAATTTTGAACTAGAGTGAAACTCCAAAGTTCAAATTTCAAAATTAGAAAATATCAAATAAAATAATATTATTTTAAAAAAATTAAATAAAAATAATGGGATTTAGAAGTAGCGCAATCAAAATTCGAAATGGATTGAGCCTGACTTACTAAATTATAGCTCAACTTACTTTTTTAATTTTTGAATTAAATTTTTATAAAATAATATTATTTTAGTTAATTAAGTTTTATGTATTATTAATTTGGTTCAATTATTTCAATCAAAATTAATCCAGCTCTCTACAAAATTTAAGTGATTGTCTGAAATTGAAATATTAACTTTATTTAAACTTGATTAACCTAACCTATTACAAAATTTTAAATTTAAAAAATGAAAATCTAAATTACAACAAAAATATCATAATTCATCTTAATTACAAGGATAATAACTAGTCATAATTTACTGAGATCTTATATATGCGAAATATCGTGTGCACTTGAATAATTTATCTAGCACTTATCTAATGTCAATTCATGAACATGGTTGAAATTGAGTTAGACTGAATATGAGTTACAATTTTTTTTAGTAACTGAAAACTTGATCAAATTTAAATAAAATAATATTATTTTATGAAATTTAATTTAATTTATTTGATAAAATAAAATTATTTTGATTCGAATTAATTCAAACAAAATTAAACTGAATTTTTAAAAATAAATTAAAGTTCAATTAATTTAAAATTTGAACATTTATTAAAATGTTGAGCCTGCTTATAAATAATCAAGTTAATTCTTTAAAAGCTTTCTAAATTAACAAAATATGAATCTCTTAATTATAAAGATAATACTTAGTCATAATTTATTTAGATTTACGAATTACTATGTCTAATTAACGATTAAACAATTTAACCGATTCGGTTAGTTCAATAATAAAAAACTTGAATTTACTAACTTTCCAATTTCATTTACCTCAATAATTCTTATTTTAAAAGTCGAACCATTTATTAATTAACCAGTTAATTTATAAATTAATCAATTTATATATATATAAATAAATTAATTAATTATTATTTAACAAGTTTTTTTAATTTTTTAATCTTTAATCAAATTTATAATAATGTAATACTCATTAAATATTTTAAACCTTAAGCTTCTTCCTTGGTAATTTAATTTATGACTAATTTTTAAAACATTATTTAATAATACCCACCGGATTCTATGGATGCAAAAATGAAACAAATATGGTTGGGACGGACCAGAGGAGGAAACATGTCTCGTCATGGTCAGCATCAATGAGCCCACCATTTGACATGAGAAGGGAAGATAGTATTAATTAGAAATCAATTATAAGTCGCAACTTGCACAGTGTTTTGGCTTTCAATCAAATTGGAAATTGATGCACTTTGTATAGTATTATATAAAGTGCATCAATTGTCATTACTACACCTTTAAATCAATCCACATCTTGATGGTAACGGGCTGGAGTGGACTGAGTTGAAAATCTGGCCTTAGGCCTAAACCAATTAAATGTATTTTAAAATTATAATTAACCTTTTTTTTTGTAAAGGTAACAATGTTTTAAAATCCGAACGAAAATTTAAATTGATAAAATAAAAATTTTAAGGTTTAAAAATTTAATTAGTATTAGACTATAATAAAATTAGGTAAAATTTTTACAATTGAACCTACATAATCATTGTTTTTTTTAATTATTGCAAAACAACAATAGCTTATTTAAAAATTGTAAACTTTGAGTAAGGTGGAGTATCTCAAACCTAACATAATTTGAAGCTTGATTAATCCGAGCTGAACTCATTGATTTTGAATGAAGCCAAATTAATTCGAGCCGACATCTCATGGTCAAGGTCATCGACATAGGAATTGGGTTCAAGCTTTCCCTAGCCCTTTCTTATTAATAGACTCTTGACATATACAAAAGAGTGCGGTTCGTTTAAAAAAATTCTACCTCTCTATCTATCTCTAAGATACTTGTCTTGGTTCTGCCAGATTCTGACGGAACTGAACATTGCCGTTTGGATCCATGAGTTGACTGTTTTCTGTAGTGACTTCGACGTTGAGATCCCTGTAAAACAAAGAAGGCACGTCGGAGGTTGTGTCCCGATAAGCCCCTCCGACGCTCAAGTCAGTATTTTGGTGAAGGTGAGGCTGCTGAATACAGAGAAAGCTAGGTTATGATTGAGTACCTTTGTTACGGTAGAACTATACCTTATATATGAGCAACAACTAGGTTTAGGTCTTTACGTGTGCATGAGAGTATCTCGCATGCAGAATTGCGGACGGGCTAAGGGGTGTATGGATCGGGCCTGGGTTTGACATAGCCATTGGGCATGAGACTGATCCTTGAAGGATGGACTGACCGGCCCATGGGACATTATGACTGGGCTTGAGCCCTGCACGACCGACCCAACCATAAACCCCCTACTCCTCGAGTCGGAGCGAAGGGAAGGGTCGAAGGAGTATGCGTGAGTCTTGGAGCTCGTCCGTGAGATAGCTCGGGATAGGCCCGATCGATCGGATTTTTACGGGTAGTGCATGACCGCTCGTATTGGAACCGTTCGGCGGAGTGTCTCAATCGGTCGGCATTGGCGATTATTGCATGATAGCTCGCGCCAAAGTAGGTCGGGGGGTCATCATTAGCGAGCGCGTGACGGTACTTGAAGCAATTATTGTTTGACGGCGCGTGCCCTCTGATAGCCTTTCCAGAATCTGAAACGTATCGTCTTTGTAACCGTTGAGCAGCTGTCTCGTTTGTCCTTTCAACCGTCGCGCCACTCCAATTTTTGAACAACCCTAGTTTCCTTGGCTCGGATTATGCCGCGTGTCCAAGCATAGCTCGGATCTTATACACGCATCGCACATCGATTGGATGGCTCGTCCGAGTGTTCCCTTATAAACGCTCATGATCGACAAACTGTTTGGTTTTCTTTCGTTCTTGCTCACGCCCTGCTTTCATTTGCTCTTTCGTGCTCTCAGTTTCCGGAAATTTCCTTCAACCGTCGTTCGATTTCCCCTTCTCCATTTACTAACTAGGTACGTCCCTCCTCCTCTGAAGCTTTCTCCTTTAGTTCTCTTCTTGGTAAGCATGTCGACAGCGAGTTCCAGAAGTATGGTGGAAGGTGTGGAAGAAATATCGACAAGGGAAAGAAAGGATGGGTTGGTTGTGGAGGCGCCGCCAAGGAACGAACCAACGATGATTGCTCGGGAGTTGAATCGGTCGATTCTTAGATACAACATCCCCTTGTCTTGGGGACCCAGGTTGGCCTTGGGGAATGAGAGAATCCACAGTAACTTGAGTTGGTATTTCGCCGTTTCCGATAGCTTTTTCTCGGTTGGCGGCATGAGGCTTCCATATGCCCCAGTTGTCGACGAGATGTGCACGGTCTATCAACTGATGCCAAGCCAAATTCCTCCGAACAGCTGGAGGTTTGTTAACGGTCTTGCGTTACTATGCCATCACTTCGGCCATTCGCCCTCTGTCAGCATTTTGCGTCACTTTTTAAGGATGAGCCAGAGTCCGAGCTCCGGTGCTGGGATCCCCTCTCTGCAGTATAAAGACGCTCGACATCGCCCGGCCGGGACTGCTTCGAAAGTCTCTTCCTGGCGCAATAAGTACTTTTTTGTGAAGCCCCCAGGATCCTCCTTCGAGTCTCGGCCATGGAGGTATCCTTTGGCGGAGCGGTGGAACGACGCGTCGACCATATCCCTTAGTAGAGAGGAATGGGTGGTGGTCGGGCGCATAAAGGAGCTCAGCCGATATCATTTCGATAGGCTCATCCAGGGCTATTTCGGGGGGGCCTTGGCCAACTCCTTCTTACTCGTCCCCCCGCCACAAATCAGCTGGCTAGGAGAGAAGGCCACCCCGCCTGGTTGACCCCTCGCGGTTAAATCATTTGCAATTGCTTCGATTATTAGTTTCTCTTTCTAACTTGCTTTATTGTTGTGCAGACATGGTGAGGATACAGGATTACGTCAGGCCTGCCGTTCCCCCTAAATCCAAAAAGCAGGCCGCTGGAAAAAAGAAGAGAACTGAGATGGAGGCTGGTGAAAGCTCTGCTCCTCCGGTGGAATCAGGCCCTTCTGCGATACTGCCGGCCCTTCCACCTATTGAAGACCGTCCTGCCGCACCATCGTCATTGCCAATTGTGCCAGTGGACGCGGGCCGAGCAGATGAAGGAGAGGAGGAGAGAGAGGAGGTGGTGCCACTTCTTAAGAAGAGGAGGCTCGTTAGGCCTACAGACCTTCCGTCCGGCTCATCGGGTCAGACGAAGAGTGATAAAAGGAAAAAAGGTACGGGGAAAAGAAGTAAAGAGAAGGTAGCCGACAAGTGGGAGTCTACCATCAGTTTGGAAAAGGATGCGTCGATCGCTACCCTCGACGTGTCCCTTCACCTCGCTGAGAAGATCATCACCCCCGCGGATGAGGAGTTTATGGAGTCATTCAGCGATATGGAGCTGGCACCCCGTCTTGTCTGTGGCTGCATAAGAGGCTTGACGATGGCTTTCAATGCGTACCGACGTATAGAACGGCCCGACGCGATCAATCGATCGCAAGGTCAGGAGATTCTCGAGTTAACCGAGCGGGTGAAAACTTTAGGGGGCGAGCTGTCCGGGGCGAAGGAGGATAGAGACCTCTTCCGGGCTCAACTCTCTTCCTTGGAGGAAAAGAAGGAATCTTGGGAGGGAGCAAGGAAGGTCCTTCAAGCAAAACTTGCCACTGAAAAGGAGGAGAGGCGCCGACTGGTAGCAGAGAGGGATCGGCTGGTTGAGGATGGTGAAGGATTGAAGAAGGAAATGATGGTGTTGCAGGAACGCAGCGACAAGTACCTCTATGACTGTCATGCCGCGGTGGAGGGTAAGTGCAGGACCGAAGATATGTTGAGGGAGTTGTGATGTTCTGTCAAGCGGCAGAGAATTGAGGCGATAAAACGATGGAAGAGAAGAAACCTGAATGCGGAATGCCTAGAGCTCGCCTGCGACGTAACCCTTTCGGTCCTGAAGAAGTGCCATGAGATTCACGTTCCTGCTGGGTCGGATGGGCCTTCGTTTGAGGATTATGCCAAGCCACTGCTTCCTGCTCTCGGCCTTTCATTGGAGGGAATGAAGGAAATGGTCGAGGGGGAGCGATCCGATGTTCCGGACGAGGAGTTAGACCTTAGCTCGGAAGAGGAAGAAGAGGATGCCTCTCCATTGTCTTCTCCTGCTGTTCCAACTGTCGGCCCTTCTCTTCCCGTGGCCGATCCTGCTGTCGACCCTTCTTCTGCTGACCCGGTTGTTGGTCCTTCTTCTCCTCGCGGGGGAGTGATTTTTCTTTTGTAGAGCTCATCTGGTCGAGTTTGTGACCAGAATCTTTATTTTGAATGAATGAAGGCTCGTTTTTTGTTACCTCTTTATGTGCTAAAGATTAGATCATCCCTTTGCGTAGAGCGGTCGACCGTAGTCGATTTACGTAGAAGCCGAGTGAGGTGAGTGAGGGTCCCAAGGATCTTATCTTGGCGACCCGATCGACAGTAGTCGATCTATGGAGATGCCGAGCAATGGCGAGCGAGGGTCCCAAGGATCTTGTCTTGGCGACTCGACCGACAGTAGTCAATCTATGGAGATGCCGAGCGATGGAGATTGAGGGTCCCAAGGATCTTGTCTTGGCGACCCGACCGACAGTAGTCGATCTATGGAGATGCTGAGCGATGGCGATTGAGGGTCCCAAGGATCTTGTCTTGGCAACCCGATCGACAGTAGTCGATCTATGGAGATGCCGAGCGATGGCGATTAAGGGTCCCAAGGATCTTATCTTGGCAACCCGACCGACAGTAGTCGATCTATGGAGATGCCGAGCGATGGCGATTGAGGGTCCCAAAGATCTTGTCTTGGCGACCCGACCGACAGTAGTCGATCTATGAAGGTGCCGAGCGATGGCAAGTGAAATTTTCTACTCTTTGCCGCACGCAATGGAATTATTTATTGCCAAGAAATCTGAAAACCCCTTTATTAATGATAATGAGGGCGTGGGCCGTTAAAAAACCTGTCTGGCAGG
>JANKOE010000009.1:16313739-16325306 GCA_026284465.1 Erythroxylum citrifolium | reverse complement strand
AATATCACCATCGATGTCGGGTTCGGGTCACGCGGGAGTGGGGTGTTACATTTAGGTGGTATCAGAGCCCAGAAGTAAGAGTTTATCTGGGCATTTTCTGAAACATAGGTCAAGTTACATGCATTTGAGTCATGTCGTTGCAGACCGTGACACTGATCCCTAGTCTAAGTCGCATGAGTATGAATCATACGTGTGAACATGTTAAGTGATTAAGTGTAAGAAAAGTGAGGATATGTCAGAATGTGAGCCAATGAAAGAGTATGGGCAATTAGGAATGGGGGAAAGGAAAAATGGATAATGATATTTATATTGTACTGTGGTTATAAACCCTCGAATGTGACATGAGTGTGACTACATTGGCATAGGCTGATTTAGGAAAGAAGTGATATCAAAATGAATAATGAGATTTAAAGTGTAAATATCAAGTTGAAAGAAAACGAAAATTTCTATAGCCTGGAGAGGTTCCTATGTGAGATTAAAAGTTCAGGATGATTAGGTATTTATAATTCTGACTGGTATGTTCGATGAAATGGGGATCACTGGAAATCAGTAAAAGTACATAGGTCAATAAGACAAATTCACTACATTTGTGTTGGTGTGCATTGTGGAAGATGATATCGGTATTGTACCATAATGTTCTACTTTCAAATAAAATAGCAAAATGACTTTATTGTCAGGAAGAAGTAGAAATGGTGAGATTAAAGTGTACAAGTTGGTTAAAAGAAATAACTCGACTAGACTTGGATTTGAAATGTGAAAGTTGTGATTTAGTGTGAATATATAGCTTGGATACTGTGATTACATTTCTTGATGATTCTGTGTTTATAATTCGGAATGGATTGAGTATTATAAGTGATGCTATGTGGTACATGAAGTGTGATATGAAGAAAGTTATAAATGCGCCTAGGGTTGAATTGTATGTATGTATACGATTATGGAAAAGATGATAGCTCATAGAAGAAATAGTGTACTCAAAATGCGAATTCAAGGATCATGATAAAATGTTGCATGAGAAGAAGGGGTAAATACTGAAAAACTGGAGTAGAATCACTGTCACTACGTGTGTTAAGGTGAGGGCAAAAGTGCAAGGCACGAATTGAAATATCCATATTATTAGCGACTATAAATGATTGGAAATGAGATATAAGTACATCTCTAGGAAGGATATAAGGATTTTGGATGGTATATACCAGAGTGTTTGTGTAAATGAAATTGCTTAAGGCTTCATTGTAATTGAGGAGGTATGGGACCATAGGAGCCGTGATACGAATTGATTTTATAAAGGGAGTATGAAATGTTGAAATGTATTAAGAATGAACAATAAGTACTTATGAACAATAGGTGAGTGACAATAGTGAGATTGGTACCAAGACATCACTGAGATAGGGTTAGAGAATCAGATGATTTAGGTTATAATTAATGAAGGCAGGCCTCCCTTACTCAGTAGCTGAGATCATAAGCTCTTCTCTCGATTCAACAAGGGAATTTGGTGATTCTTCCATTGTCAAGAGGTTAAAGGCCTCTCGCTCGAGTTTGCTTCAGAAAGGAACCGACCGATGCAAGAACTAAGATGACGAGTCTCCAAAGAAAGTTGTGTTTATAGTTAAATCGGAATGTGGGAAACAACAGGTATGAATAAACAGACATTTGAATAAGTCAATGCAGAATCATTAGGAAATTTAAAGAACTGCTAAAATCCGTCAAGAAAAAGGAAGTGCAATAATATGTGACACTACTACTGTACTGAGGGATTAGTTACTCAAGGAATTACTAATACAAGAACTAGATATAAGCATAGTGAATTGAGGTTATACTTATTGGAGTTAACCATACCCTGACAGGATTATGATATTGAAGGTTCATGTGGGCCAAGCACAATGATATCTATGAATGGCTAGGATGATATTGACAAAGGAATGTGACATTTTGAATACTTGGGGAAAAAAATAAGTAAGCCGCTTCAGTGACAACTGAAAACAAACTAAAAAGGGAGTTAAATATGTCATTCGGATTTGGAGATTTTGTAATTGAGATCAAGAGGAAATTGGTTGTAAGTGTATAAGATGATTTTGAATACCTAGGGATAATTATAGCTTCATGAGCCAAACATGACTTGAAACTGTCTGCCATAGTAGTTGGTGTAAAGGTTTAGAACCATGACGTATAAAGAAACATATTGGCGATACATATGCATAGACAGATTAGTAGAGATTAAGGTAAGAATGGACAGGATTGAACAGATTGTACAAAGGAACCTGTCCGAATAAAGCAATGTTACAAGCAATTGCACCGAATAGAACATTGTATAGTAGAGTACCCCAGATGTGGATATTGGGTTACTCAATCTAGAGTAATACAGAGGGTATAGTGACGAGTTAAGGTGGAGTAAACAGGAAATCTTATGAGTTATGGAGTGCAAAAAGGAATTAAAAAAGCTCAAACTGAGGATTTGATGAAATAAAGTGTACGTGTACCCCAAAAAGAGCAATTAGCAACTAAGAATAGCGAACTGGGTGATTATATGTTTGAATTCTTTGTAGTCATAATTATTGAAGACAAGCATAAAGCTTATAGGTCTGAAATGCTTCAACATATAAGAATAATGTATAGTGCAAATTGACAGGCATATTATTTTAGAAGACTCCAGGAGGCGTTAGACGGTATAAAGGATCACTCACTTTATAGTGTAATAGAGAGGGCTTAAAAGAATAATGAAAAGCCAGAACAAATTTGAAATACCGTCGATCAGTGACAAGAAGTTTGGAATTAAAACGAAGTGGTTTTAGAAAGACGAATGACTTTTGGTGGATTACATTGCAGTGCTGGAATATATTGAAAAGATTTACAAGATGAGTGTTCTACCACTGATACGAAATGAAACCGATGACTTATCCTTGAAAGTGTCACCTTGACCAAGGTGTAATTAGATGGAAATATAGGAGTGAATTGGGGAAAACTAAGTTGGACAGAACCAAATGAAACTACGGCAATAATAGAATTATGAAATTGTGATTAAGTATTACTCTTAAAAGCAGGACTAATGAATAATCTGATATGAGAAACGGAGGAACATCTACAATACTAGTACCCCTATCTCTTCAGGTCCAAAAAAAAATGAATTTCGAGGACGAAATTTTTATTAGGAGGAGGGAGTTATAACATCCCACCCCGATGGGAAAGGTAAAATAGTAATTTGGAAAGGGCCGAGAGTGATTAGGTTTGTTTTGAAAGGTTCATGCACACCCTTACATGGGAATAATGAAAATTTCACATGAAAAATAACTGTACATGCATTCATGACAATTCCCGGTATTTATGCCTAAATGAAATTTGTTGTGAATATTGTGGTAATTGTGTTTGGAAAATTTATTGGAGTGAGTCCTTGTGTATTTTATATTTTAAGGGAATTTTAGAACTTTTTCTAGAATTTTCCGGAAAAAATTTGCGGACCTAAAAACTCGCCAAATGGCGCACCGAAGCCATTAGAATTAAATGGGTTAAAGATTTCATTCATTAGGGTTTCTTTTAGTAAATGATAATAATTGATACTTTTGTCTTTTTCTTCCTTTTCATGCCAAGTGGCATGGTAACAGACCCTAAGTTATTAAATGCCTTGTCTTGCTTCCATTCAATTTTCGACAACTCCAAATGAAAGAATGAAAAGATGGTTTTCACTTGCTTTTGTTCCTTCATCCGATGCTTTCATCCTTTCTTCTTCTCCATGGATTTTCCTCAAGTGTTTAGCTTAAATTTTGCTCTCCTCCTCCACGTTGAGTGCTTCCTTTCGTGCATGGTAGCTCAAACTTTCCACCCCTTTTTATGATGGTGATCGTGTGTCTAAAGTGAAGTGGAGGGGTTGGTGAGGTAGTTGAAGAATTGAAGAAATTGAAGGGTTAAAAGCTTAGTTAGGTAAGATTTTGTTTTGAGTTTTGATTATGCAGTTAATACATGAATTATAATGTTATGCATTAAATTGTATGGGAACTATATTGGTATATGAGGGTATGTAATTTGGTTGCTTAATTGATGGTTGATTGTGAAGATAAATAATGAATGTAAGTGTAATAGTGTTGTATGAAAATTAGGATGGTTTGGAATTGGACTTTGTGATTAAAGATGAGTGGAAACCAATGAAAAATTATTGTGTAGTATGCTGCCATTTTTATACTTATTTACCTAAGTGCATAACTTGATGAGATTAAGGCTGAATTCTTGGCTAAATGGGATGCTAAGTGGAGTGGAAATGGTATGGAAATGAAGGAATAGGGGTAGGTGTTGAAAGCTGGAAACTTGTTTTGTACATATTTCAGTATTTTTATCATAACTCTTTGTGCGTTTAAGCAATTGAGGTGAGGTTTGTCCTCAATTAAAATTGAGAGCTTTCGATACATTTTATATGAAGGAAGTTCTGCTCAATTTTGCTAAGAAGAGTGTTGAATTTTGATTTGAAAGTGCATGATATGAGCTGTGTGAACAGTACCCGAGATTGATGACCTGAAGCTTTGATGCATTTTTCTAGATTGATGTAGGGTGAATTGGTGAAATTGGTCTGGATGAAAGTTGAAGAGGGTTCTGTCATCTTTTTATTACCACTAAGTATGCAATTTTTCGATATGTATGTTGAGATTTATGACCTGTTGAATGTTGGCTGGTGCATTTTGTTGGAACCTAGCCCTAAATGTAGGTTTTGTGAGTATTGTGCTTGGAAGCTAAATTAGAGATTTTTGTGATTCGAATTGGCTTAAGTGAGCTTCTGGAAAGTTGTAGAGGAAGAAATTAGCTTTAAAATGTGATATAGCATGCTAATTTTGGATATTAGAATTGGGAGTTATGAATTTTCAAAGACTGGACTCAAATTAGGTAATCTGCTAGTTATTAGGGCAGCCATCTTCATGGAAGAAATTGACCTAATTAGAAATAGAATTGGCTTATAAGCCCTTCATGAAAATTGAAGTATGTTGTCTGATTTTTCCAGTGATATAAGGTAGAGAATTTTTTGACATTGGAGCAAGGAGTTATGGTTTTTAGAAAATGGTAGTACTGTTCAGGTCAAATGTAGGGGCAGAATCATGAATTGAATTTTTTGACCCATTTAGCAATTGAATTTGGTTCCATGTTGTTCATGTAAGTTGTAGGAAATATTCTGATCTTTCTTTTGGCATAAAGCTTGTAATTTTTAGCAAAGGGAATGGGAAGTTATGGATTTTGAAAAATGTTGCACTGTTTTGAGACATATTGTTAAGGCAGTAGCTTTGAGAATATTTTTGACACGCTTAGGGGTGAAATTGATTTTTGCGTCCTACATGAAACTTGTAGAGTTTTTCATGATCTTTCCAATGAGATATGGCTTGTAATTTTCTGATAAGTGTGTAAAGAGTTATTTAAGTTTCAAATTCGGATGGAAAATGGAAAGGGGAGGAAGAACTCAGGAACTCGTGGTCGCGAAGCATCTCGCGATCGTGAGATGGCGATTTCTGGAACTCGCGATCGCGAGATGGCCTTTTTTCGCGACTCGCGAGTGCAAATTGTCGAAGTTGCAAAATGGCCGTTTATTTGGCGAACTCGCATTTGCGAGCGGTGTGTTTTGAGCCTCGCGAGCGCGAGGCCGCTGATTTTTACGCCGCTCGCGAGGGCGAGGAGACAGCACTTGGGATTTTATTTATTTTTTGTTTGGTTATGCCTTCTTTTGCTCATATCTGTTTCATCAGACATCCGGTTGACCTGATTATCGAGGCATCAAATTCGTGGAATTTTTAATTTCATTTTTCTGAGAGATTGGGAATTTTTGGACGGGAAATTGATGTGGGTCCGGTTTATTATTTTCTGGTCACTGTTTTATTTATTTTTGGACCTATAGAGGTCCAAATTGAGTACCGTCAGCGCCATTAGATTTCAAATTTTTAGACGGATTTTTATGATGGAAAAAGTGAGATTAGGGTCGGGAATATCATGAATATGCATTATACACCTACGTGTGCATCATTAACGAGTTCTGATTGGATAATTAGTGATCGTTATCTTCTCTGATTCTTATAGAGGCACAATTGAAGCGTCGTTCCACCGACATAGCAGAGACTTTCCGGCATTAGCTCGGAAGTGATAGGTGAGTAACTTAGATGGTTCCTTCAATTATTATATGTCCAATGTGGGAAATAATGGAGGGATTAGGATTGTGTTTGTTTATGACTGGATTCCGGACAGGTGGTCCGATGAATTGGGAGAACTGACATAGAAGTGTATCTGGTTGTGATTCTGTGAGCTGAATTGCTTCTACTGTGTGAAATTGTGATACATGAATGGCTTGTACTGCTTAATTGTGATGTGATCAACTGTGACTGGTAGAATTGTGCTATATGAACATGAATTGTTTGCTACTACTGTGAGATACTGTGATCAAGTGCTATACTGAAATCAATTGCTTATTATACTGTGCTTCACTGCATTGCCTCTAAGTTTTCTATTGACCGTGAAATTGGACATGTGCATTTCATACACAAATGCATAAACGGATAATAATAATAGTTGTGACCGGAGCAGCTCACTGACACTGAAAATGAGCCTTGAGCTCGAAGGGAGATAGATACTCCCTAGACGCGTCTACTGAATACTGTTTACTGTTTAAGTGCTCGGTCACAACACTGTGATTAAATGGGAAAGTGTCACTTGTGCATTGCATAAATATTTGACTGAATACGGAAAAGGTGAAAAAGGCATGAATGCCTTATAATATTGTGATCTGCTTCTGAATACGGAACATGGTACTTCTGACTATGTTATTGCAAACTAAACTGTGATTGCTTGTATGCTGTGTTATACTGTGACGTGCTTACATGATGCATGAATTGGGCGAACCATCGATAATGGTTCCTCACTGAGTTCGCAAAACTCACCCAAAATTTGCATCTAATTTTTTAGGCCTTGAAGAGTACCCCGTTAGACACGGGAGTATACCTACTGCAGGCAAGTCGGGATCAGTTCGCGTCTGCATTAGAGTTTCATAAAATTGCATTCCGCCATCGTTGTAAACTGATTTGTATGTTATGGTTATTGTAAATTATTGTAGAATTTGTGTAATAACTGAAACTGTGTGTAATAATTGAAACTGCTTTCTTTTAACGTGGACTTAAATTATCTACTGTTTTTCGCGCACATGAGTGTTTAAAAAAAAAGTGTCTACTGAGTTTTAACTGACTGATGTAGTACGCCACCCTCGCGGGGCACGAACTCGGATACCACCAACGATATCGGGTTTCGGGTTACGCGGGAGTGGGGTGTTACATAATATGTATGAAACTACTTCACCTATAAAGATTTTATGTTAGTTATAATTATCCGTATCCTCTTGATCATCGGAACCTTGTTAGTGGTTCTGATAGGAATGATGTTCAACCCCTTTTATCCTTAGGCAAGCAAACATTTTACTATTTAACTTTTTTGTTGATCACCTTGAGAGATCTTCAGACTATAAGAAGTATCTTAACTTATTTTCCAATGTTTTCATCAAATTCTTGGCCAAGAGTAGATGAGAAGACTAATATACATGTAAGCCATTAATGACTAAGTTAATAAGTTAAACTCTAATGTAAATAAAAGACATTTGTTATACCAATTGTTGATTATTTTTTTATATCCTTTCTGAAGGGGAGAAGTCACTATAGGTTGGTTTTTGAGAGTTGATAAGAATACCCAAATACGTGAAATAAGACTTTATAATTCTGAGACCTGCTAGGCTCAAGAGCCAGATAGAGAGGGAAGCAGCATTAGATGATATGAAGCAAGAATTGCCACTTTATTGATTGAAAGACATGATAGTACCTTAAAGGTAAAGTATCATTATAAAGGTGCTCTTTAAGTTAGGGTTAGCTCCAGATAGAAGAACCAAGTCACCAATAAAGGATAAGTTGAAATTTTTAATCTGTTTGCATTTGTTATGGTATTTAAAGGACCCCTTTGTATAAAGACATGGCCAATCAAACTAGTTAGGACTTTTATGCATAATATGAATAGATAAAGAGAGATTTGATTGCCTTGTTTCAACCCTTTAGCACCTATGATTAGTTTAGCTGGCTCCCTATTCATCAAAACACTATAAGGGACTGAAATTATGCATTGCTCAATCCGGTTGATAAAAATTTTAAGGAAACCAAAGGCATTCAAAGAATGCAAGATGAAATTCCAGTTAACTATCAAATACTTTGTGAAAATCATTCTTGATTGCATAACTTTTTTTAAGTGCTTTTCATTATAGTTCTTTAAAAGCTCAAATGTTAGCAATATATTTGCCTCCGATTGACAAAAGCTCTTTATGATAAATTGATGTGAGTTTTTATACCACCTTAAGTCTTGAAACCAAGAGCTTTATGATGATTTTATATATAATGTTATAGCATAAAATAATTGAAAAATTAAGTGTGTTACTGAAATAATTGTATGTTTCCTTCATTATTTCAACTTGAGAAAGTGTTAAAAACCTATTTTCTTTTAGTAGGGATACAATTTTATTAATGTTCCTTTTATAGAGAACAATTTTGTGGGGCAAATAAGTGCTTTTATCTCCCATCTCTAACTATTAAATTATAGATCTTCATTTTAAGAATAAAATAGTTCACTTTTCGAGCTCTAGAGTAATTAAGCAAGGTTGTTTTCTCTTTATTTGTTTAGCTACATTATCAAAAGCTTGGTAAAGGTTATTTTAAACATGAACTAGTTTTTCTTTAGCAATAAAAATAAATTATTAGGTATTGTTGAACCTCTAATAACTTGAGTTCTTCCTTGATCATTTGTAATTTTCTTATGAAAATGAAGGATTTATAGTCCTAAAAGTTTGGTTGCAGCCCTTCAGTTACAACTTCATCAAAACCTTTAGCCTGGACTAGATAGTTGTTAAAAAAAAAGGAAGTTTTCATCTTATAATCCAAAGATAGGTTGTGAACTTTAATTGGGGTATGGTGAGAGAATAAATGACTATTGGATAAGGCTTTACTACTTAGGAACTTGGTTAGCTAATGATCATTAACTAAAGCTTTGTTCCTTATAAACTATCTACCTTCTTGATTGGTGTTCTAAGTGAAGAATTGTCCTTCTATTATGATAATAGTGACTTTTATATGATTTACACAATTCTTGAGGTCCTCATTGTAATTTCTTAGGAAAATATGCCATTAAGCTTATGATGTGATCAAACATAAAGAGTTCATATTGGTCGAGTTATTGAAGCTCCTAAAATAATACCGATTCTCCAAACTTTTGTAGTAGTCGTGGAACTAAGTCGAATCCCTAGAAAACTGAACACTAATTTCTTAATTTCAAGCAATAAAATTAAATGGGGGGTTTTTTGATTAAATAACTGATTAACTGAGATCAATACAAAAACAAATTAAATCAACTGAATTTAAATATGAGAAAGTCAAGATTACCAAACTCCGATTCAAGGGAAAAATCTCATATAATTGTAACATTTATCATTGGTTTAAAAAGAATATTTTCACGATTCAAGCAATTAGTCCGAAACATAGTAGGATAACCGTAATAAGTCTCAAATTTAAATTAATTGGCTCAAACCGAGCATCCAACCATAACTTACCATCTATTGACTGGGTGTAATAGCATCCCATATCAAATAAATGATAGTAATAAACTCCGTGAAAAAGACTAAACCCTAAATTAAATAATTGAGATAGCTGCAACTATCCAATTTAGTTTTCTTGTTTATCATAAGTTAAATATGAAAAGTCATAAATAACCTATTTGCTACTTGTACCAATCTTTCATGACAATTACAACTCACTGAATTCCTAGATAGCGATAAAATAATTAATATTTAATTAACTTGTCAGATTAATCGAATATCAATCATGCATGACATATGAGAACTCAAAATAAGAAATACTTGAATTGAAAGGTAAATAAAAGGTTGGAACACAAAACCTCATAAAATTACAATTAGAGTATTAAATCCCCTTGAATCAGAAAGATTGAGTTTAGCCACAGTTGGCTTTTGCTCCACTAATAAAAATAAAAGAAAGATAGAGAATTGCGAAAAGCGTAAGAAGAGAGAACTTCTTTCCGTTGTGAAAAACGTCCCTTTTATAAGGTTTTCTAATATAATCCTAATCTAACTCTAACTTGTAAAGATGTCTATTTAAAACAAATTTAAATTCAATCTCCTATACGATAAGGATAAGGCAAATTCTTTTAGTCAAACTCCAACTCTTCAAGTGACCAGCCGTATCAACTGCGTCAATCTCTTCACTTTATCCAAAATTTGTGATTATCATCAATAGAGTCTCAATTTGATGCAATCTCTACTTTTCATCTTCTAAAACAAAATAAATATTAATTTCCATATTTAAGCACCAAAATAAATCTAAAACAAAAGAGATAATATCAAATAATATGTCAAGATAAGATCTTATCAAATTCCCCCACAATAGACTCATAGTGGTCCTCAAGCATACATCAATTTAATAGATTAATCATCTTCATAACAACCTCTCATCTCCTTTCTTGTCATCCAAAAATATCCAAAAGCTAATTCACATTTAAAGGTTAAGATAAAATAACAATCGAGAGAATAAAACACTCATATGACACATTGTTAAAACATAGCATCTCATCATTTCCATCGAAATCAAATGAACAAGACTTGACACCCTCACAAGGATTTCACTCTATACGCTTAAAGTGTTTAGGGTTCATTAAGCTCTCAAATCATAACATAGTAAGTTATTTCCGTAAGCATGCTCAAGAATCATATCTCTACCACTAAACAAAATGAACCTAATGTATAAATCAAAGGGACTTAATAAGGGTTGTAACGTGACTTAGGTAAGGTATGGCAAAAGGAACTTTTTGGCTAAGTAAATTTAAGGGAATCATACAAACTTATCCACACAAGCTTCAACTTAAATCAAAATTTACTTGGTTTAGATGACATCTCTTTCAATCACTTTGTCTTTTCTTTTCTTCTTTTTATTCTTTTTTTCTTTTTTAAAAAACAAAAATATCAAAGAGGAGATTTCGTTTTTTGTTTTTTGTTTTTTGTTTTTTGTTTTTTTATTTTTATTTTTTGTTTTTTACTCTCCTTGTAACACCCTACTCTTGCGTGACCCGAACCTGACATCGTTGGTGATATCCGAGTCCGTGCCTCGTGAGGGTGGCGTACTACATCAGTCAGACGAAACTCAGTATAAATTTTTCTTTTTAAAACATTCATTCACACGGAATAAACAGTAGATAACTTGAGCCCACGTTACAAGGAAGTATTTCCGTTATTACAAACAGTCAACAATAATTTACAATAACCATTTAATGTACAAAAACAACAGAACCACATTGGGTCCACTATAAATACAAAGCATCATTTTACAAAGATTGTGGAATACAATTCCATGGGACACTAATGCAGACGCGAACTGATCCCAACCTCTACCATTCACTTGCCCGCAGTAGGTATACTCCCGTGTCTAACGGGGTACTCTTCAAGGCCTAAAAAATATATGCAAATTTTGGGTGAGTTTTGCGAACTCAGTGAGGAACCATCATCGATGGTTCGCCCAATTCATGCA
>JANKOE010000009.1:16224355-16237797 GCA_026284465.1 Erythroxylum citrifolium | reverse complement strand
GGTTTATTGTCTAAAATACATCTATTGTATTTGGCCTGGATTTCCAGGAGGGGGAGCATTGCTCCAGTGTTTTTCCTTATTTTCTATCAATATACAAGCAAATCTCTATAGAGGTTCCTAACAATCTCTTAGCTCAATGGTACAAGGAGGGGTTGCACATGGGTTACATCCCATGTTCGATTCCCAGCCTTGGGGGTGCTGGGGGAAACCCCTTGTGTTGCGACCTTGGGCTGGGGTATGCCGGACCCTTTGGGATGTGCCGGGCCCAAGAGGGTAAGCCGGAGCCCAGGGGGGTGTGCCGGGCCCAAGAGGGTAAGCCGGACCCAGGGGGATGTGCCGGGCCTCTAGACCGGGGTCGTAACAGGAAACCTTCATTGAGAGCTCAAGGAAAGGCATGGAGACCTACTGGGAAAACTTTTACTAGTGGAGATTATTGGGAGGTGACTGGCACAAACAAACCTACCTTGGACAGCATTGAGGAGGAAGGGAAGGCAGACCAGCTTACAGATACTGCTACCCCAAGTCACTTGGTAAAAGGAACCCTCACAGATGAGGAACATAGCCAAGGAAATCTTGGCTAGAACTTGGATACGAGTAGGGGAGCAGAAGTGATTCCTTCAGGGCTAATAATAAAATCCAGATGGTAAAGGAAGTTCAAGACCAGGACATTGGAGACGCTACATTAGTGGAAGGGGAACCTAACTCCCAATAGAGCGAACCCATCTCCCAACAGGCAGCTAATCCGAAGTGTGGAACTCTAGAGGATGATCAGTTGGCCTTAAGGAAAAGTAGCAGGAGCAGTAGGAAAGGCTCTAAGAGTAAAAGCATTAATCCATGACAATGATAGTTTGGAATATACGTGGAATAAACAGTCCCTCTAAACTGAATGCTCTGAGGGATTTTGTCCTGAAGGAGAAGCCTCAATTTTTTTGTCTTTTGGAAACTAAAATTAAGGAAATAAACTTGCACAAGCTACATTGCTTAGGTAGGAAATGGAAAGTTATTTCAAACCATCAAAGCCATGTGTATGGAAGAATTATTCTTATCTATGAGGAAGAATCAGTGGAGGTAAATGTCCTTGAATCACATCAGCAGTACATTCACACTTCAATCTACTACAAGACGGAAAATTCTAGAGTGTTTGCCACCTTTGTGTATGGTCTTAAGCTTGGTTTTCAACGGATTGAACTATGGAAGGCTATCAGCCGACTCAAGCTCTCTATTAACTCACCATGGTTAGTTTGTGGTGACTTCAACACTACTCTCTATCGTTCCGAAACTGAGGTAATTGTAACCTACGCAATTATACCCCAGATATGTATGAATGTATGCAGGAGGTGGAGTTAACTGATCTGAAATTTGAAGGCCACAAGTTCACTTGGTCTAACAAGCAAACTTCTTGGCATATTAGAAAAAAGCTGGACAGGGCATTAGTGAATGTGGATTGGTTGCAATCCTTCCCAAGAAGCACAGCAACATTTTTGGATCCGGGCATTTTTTATCACACTCCTATACGGATAGACAACATGTTCAATTCCCATAAAGTTTGTCATCCCTTCAGGTTTAATAACTTCTTAGTCACTAGGGAGGGTTTTTGTGAATCCATTGCTAAGGGATTGGAACATGTTTGTTTTGAGTCAAAACAATACATTTGCCTCCAAAAGCTAAAAGCTATCAAGCATGAATTGAAATTCCTTAATTCTTATAGAGGGCAGAATCGCACAAAGGAACTTGCTGAAGCTAGAGACAAACTCTCTGCTATACAGTCAGCTTTGGTTGCCTCCCCTATTGATATCTCTCTACTTATGGCTGAAAAGGAAGCTTTAAAGGATTACTTACAATTGGTGGATAACCAACATTCCCTATGGAAGCAGAGGTCTAGAGTTTCTTGGTTAAAGGATAGGGATAAATGCACCACATTTTTCTTTAATTCTGTACAGGCCAGGAAGAATTCAAACAAAATTACCTCCATTTCTTCTGAAGATGGGACAATTGTGGCAGGACAAGAAGGACTAGCTAAAGATGCTTTTTATTTCTATAAGAAACTCCTAGGCACAGAGGCTTCATCCTTGGCCACAAGAGATGCTCTTAGGCAGTTTGTTTCTTTATGTATTTCTGAAGATATGGGCTCCTTTCTAGTCAGTCTAGTAACTGATCAAGAAATAGAAAGAGTGGTTTTTGCTATGAATGGTTCAAAAGCCCCAAGTCTGGATGGGTTGAATGTTTTTTCTACCAGAAATCTTGGCCCTTGGTGGGAGGGATAGTTAAAGAAGCAGTGCTTAAATTTCTCCAAAATGGGGTATTGCTAAAGGAGATAAACAAAACTTTTATCAGCCTAATCCCTAAACACTCTACTCCATCATTTTGGACAGATTTCAGACCTATCTCCTGCACAAATTTTCTTTACAAGATAATTGCAAAAATTTTGGCAAATAGGTTGAAGGAAGCAATCAAACCCCTCATCAGTGAGAATCAGGGAGCTTTCATGAAGGAGAGGGATATTGGGAATAACATCCTCATAGTTCAGGAGCTTTTGAAGGGGTACAACCGCAGGACTAGTCCTCATAATTGCACTATCAAAGTGGATCTACAGAAGGCTTTTGATAGTGTGAGTTGGAGCTTTCTACTACAAACTATGGAGATTATGGGTTTCCCTCACAGATTCCTTAAGTGGATCAGTGAATGCATAACTACCACAGCCTTTGAAATTCTTATAAATGGGAGTCCTACAGAGATTTTTAAAGGGAAAAAAGGACTTAGGCAAGGGCCCTTGTCCCCTTGCCTCTTCCTTATTTGTATGGAGGTGCTTACCCAAATGTTGAAGCATAAGTTGACAAATGGTTCAGGCTTCAAGTTCCATTCAAAATGTAAGAAGATTTCTCTAACTAGTTTGTGTTTTGTAGATGACTTAATCCTCCTTAACAAGGCGCATGTTCACTCAGCCACCCTACTGATCAATACTCTCAACTCTTTCAAGGACATGTCGGGGTTGAGTATAAATCTTCAAAAGAGCTACTTTATCCTTTCAAAAAGTGCTGGTCATTTAGCAAATGCTTTAAAAGTAGTCACTGGAATGGAAATTAAGGAGCCTCCTATCCTTTATTTAGGTATTCCAATTTCTTCTAGAAGACTCAGGTACTGTGAATGCTTCCCACTAATTGAAAAGATTCAGAAAAGATTGGGTTCCTGGACAAATAGATCTCTTTCTTTTGGAGGGAAGCTTCAGCTCTTAAAATCAGTTATTTCCTCAATGCACACTTACTGGAGCTCCTATCTTTTTCTTTCCAAAGGAATTATCAAAACTATTGAAAGGATGATGAAGCAATTCCTACAGGGGAAAAGGAGTGGTGAACTTGGGAAAGCAAAGTTCAGTTGGAAAAGTGTTTGTCAACCTAAAGCAGTAGGAGGATTGGGGCTGGAGTCAATTACCAAAAAGAACCATCTGCTCATGACTAAAAGGATTTGGAGAATTTTCAGCGATAACCAATCTTTGTGGATAAGATGGATTCATGTTTACATATTGAAGGAGAGGAGTTTCTAGGATTTAAATTCCAAAAATAGTTATACTTGGTTCTTCAACAAACTTCTGAAAATGAGGGAGGACGTACAACAACACATGTCCTGTCGAGTGGGAGATGGAGAAAGATTTTTTTGTGGCATGATAATTGGACTGGACAAGGTATCTTGATCCATAACCCATTGGCAAGAGCCTTACTGGGAAGATTCCCTAGAAATACTCAGCTTAAGGATATCTTAGCAGAAGGAAGATGGCTACTATCCATGGATGAAACCAGATTATTATCCATGCCACAGTTTCGTAGGTCTGGAGAAAAGGATACCTTCTTTTGGAAGGGGATTCTAGTCTCAGATATCACAATGCAGGCAGCTAAAGCATTGATGGAGGGGACATTGACTCGGGTAGATTGGTATCCTATGGTTGGGAACAAGTTTCTGAGACCTAAAACCAGCTTCCTGCTATGGCTGGTTATGCTGAATAGACTCAGTACTATGGACAGGCTTCCATTTCTAAACTCTTCAAGGATGTGCATTTTTTATACTACAGAGGAAGAAACTAGGAGTCACATCTTTTTTTAATGTGACTACTCTACAGAAATCTGGACTAAGATCCTTAGATTAAGTATTGAAGCCTAGTTGCCGAACAGACTCCATGAGTTACTACTGGAGCTGCCCCTCTTATCTATCTCTCAATTTGACAGGGCAGTAATTTTCATTTCAGTGGCCACTTGCTCTCAAGAAATATGGAGGGAAAGAAACCTACGAAGGTTCCAGCAGAAGACAACGCCCCTACGCTCTACCCTAGAGTTTATCATATCTAGCATCAGAGAGCAACTGATCTCAACCCAGCTGCACTACAGATGTGGTAGAGGACTAGCACTCTCCTGGAGAGTCTAGTCTCCAACATGGCAGTAAATTTCTAAAGCCTCTCTGACTGTAATATAAAATCCATAAAGGTCGTTTTGGAACTAACCTGACGGTTACCCCTCCTCCGCCTCAGTCCGACGTCAAGCTCCAAGAAGACCACAAAAGGAATGATCTTCTCACCACAGTGAATTCCCGTAGCACATCTTGTTCCAGTTGTCCTCCCTTCCGGTATTTCTACAAAATCACCATCTATCTTCAACTCCAAGTAATATCTCCAGCCTTGAAGTTGTATAACTTACCGTTGGATCCTTTCTCAGTGCTCGGAAGCAGAAGGAGCTTGTGAGGGTGCTAGCAGCTTCGCGCCCTAGCCTCTCCCATTCCTTTCCTTCTTGATCAGGTTCTGGATAAGTCACAAAAGCAAAGATCAGTTACGCCCTAATTAGATTTCTTACCCTTTCACTAAAGCAAAGTCGTGCTGATTGTCTCATATGCCTTAAGCTGCGTCGTTTTTTCGTTGTGTCCAAACTCTAATGAGTTGCTAGTTGTGCTTGTGGTGTAAGGTTTTTACCTAGGTTAGGTTGACCATGTATCATTTATTTTTATTCAATTCAATTTTAAATTTTCAAAAAAAAAGCAGTAGAAAGTGGGGAAGAAACGACAGCCACGGCGGGGCCTCCGCTATGGATTTGCGGCGCCTACGGAATCGTCTTGCCCGCATATTTTTTCGCAATGATGACGTGGGAATCAAGACCTGTGTAAGCTTTTCAATTCTTTTGTTATTTTCTTAAATAATCCTCGGTATTGGTTTTGACATTTGATAGCCGTCGACGTAGGAAGGAACAACTGGGATAAAACAATGCCGGCCCTGGGCAAGGGCCAGCAGGGCACCTGCCCAGGGCCCACAATGAGAGGGGGCCCTTTTCAACAGCCCCTCTCTAAACTCAGAAGCATTGATTGAAGGTTTGGAGTTATTCTATTATTGGTGGAGATTTAAGGAGAATATGTTTTAACTTTTAAGCATCCAATGAAAGGGGGCCCACTTCAAGAGCTCCCTCTCTCTAACGTTAAAGTCTTATACAGCCCCCTCTCTCTGACGTTAAAGTCTTAAAGTCATTAAATGACTTTAAAGTTACTGAGTCATTTAATGACTTCAAAGTTATAATTTAACGTTATAACATTTTTTATTTTTGAGGTAAAGGTAATTTTGTGGTCCTTATGCAGTTAAATAGTCTTGAAATATTTAAATGTACTTTTACTTTCTAATTTTTTTTATTTTCATCAATATATATATTTAAAATGCTCCAACTTAAAAATTAACAGTAAAAAATTTTACGATTATGTCATCAATGGCACAAGAAAGATTGAATGGTTTAGCTATATTATGTATTGAGAATGATATGTTGGACAATATTGATCTTGATAATATTATTAATGATTTTGCATCTAGAAATGCACGGAGAAATTGTTTTTCATAAATAATGATCCTCTGTGTATCTGTTAGTGTTATCATTTAATATTTAATTGACTATGTAAACTTATAAATTGAGTAATTTATGTTTCATACAAATATGTAAACTTAAGTATATTGTCGATTTATTGAGGCTCTGTTTTTTAATTTCGCCAAGGGCCTATAAAACTATACGAACGACCCTGTCCTTGAGGAAGTTCAGGTAAGGGAATAAAAATACATAAACATGAATGCAATAAAAATATCTTATGAGTAACTATCAAAACACAAACCTCATTACAAATAGGAAGAGCCTTACATATTGTGCACATAAGAAATTCGAGGCTGTTGAACCAAGGAAGGATACAATCAAAGTTTTGAAGATAACAAAACATAAGCATTACTAATGAGTTTTAATATTGTTGTCCAGAAGGGATATCAAAACATAATTTTACCATATTAAAGGATTATGATAGGTCCCGATTAGAAGCTGCAAAAATATTTAAGAAGTTTTCTCGTTTGGGCGAGAATCACCACAGATAATATTGTTGAATTCCAATCTCCCCTTTTCATTCATACTTATGGTAGTTTAAATATAAAAGTTTACAACTGCTCTACCTAAAATAAAGGAACTTAATTTACATGTGCAAAAAGAATTCAAACATTTGAAAGGATAAGTGAATGGATAACGTTAGCAAATATGGTGGAGGTGTTGGCAGTTTCCTAGGTCCTCCCTATCTGCATGTTTCTTTTGCAGTTAAGATCTTCAAACCTTATCAGATTATAAAAGAAAAGATGATGTTTGTAATTTTCAAGATCAAGACCAAGTCAAGAGAAAGATCCAAGGTCAACAAGGTTCATTTACATTTTGTATTATTATTTGTACACTCACTTTGATAATTTGATGATCCGAAAGACCCATTATGTATAATCATTCATCTTACTTCATTGTATGAATCTTTACATTCATATGGAGATATTGAAGCTTTTCATTTTAATATAAAAGCCTCTAGATCATTCAAATAATCTTTAGGAAATATTTTAGAAAGTATTTTAATTTTATTTGTATTAAACAAATTAGTTTGAGTAATTGAAGTTGATAAAATTATATTTTTTGGGTGATTGGTCAACTTATATAAGTTAGTGGTTGACCAATATAGGTTAAAGCTGTTAAAATTTATGTACCTTATGTTTATAACAACATTGGTTAATGTATTGATTGACTAATGTTCCATATTCGTCGACCAATATATATATAGATTAACTAGTATTCCAACGACTAGTAAATTTAGAGCTTTTAGTATATACTAGTCAACCACTATGCTATACTGGTTGACTATTAAGTTAAATATAGTCGTTGTAATGGATCCTGAAACACTAAACAATTATTTTCACATTATTTTTATCATCAAGAGGCTTGAGTGCTCTATACACACATTTCTAAGTATTTTTCAATCATTTGAGTATTCAACTATTCATTTTCTTATTTTGAGTGTGTGAACCTTTTGTGATTATCAAAGAATCGAAGTGAGCAATTTTTTAGTTATAAGTTATTTATTGGTTAGAGAACAGTATACTGGGGCAATCAAAAGTGATTTGAGGCTCCTTTTTACTTGAAAAAAATGAACACGAGATTCCTCTTTACTAAAATAAAAGATTGTACAAAGGGTATTATTCACCGTAAAAGAAGAACTGTAGTGAAATCCAAGATGAGTCTTAAAAGTGGACGTAGGCAAGGATTATTTATCGAACCATTATAAATCAATTTGCATTTCTCTTCCCTCACTCTTTATTTTATGATTTAATTCATTTACTTTTTATTTCATACTTGAATTTGTTATAAATTTGAGATACTTAAGATAATAAAATTTGGTCAAAATCTTGATTTCACCTAATTCACCCTCCTCTTGGGTGCCATTAGGGAATAATAAGTGGTATCGGAGTAGCTTATAAAATTTGGCATAGACTAAAAGTTACTCATAAGGGAAGAAATCAAGTTAAGGAAAGCAAAGTTAGCATGCTAACTCATCAATATGAATTGCTCTAAATGAAACCTGATGAAAGCATTTCTAGCATGTATATTGGATTAATTGATATTATCAATGCACTTAAAGGTCTTGGTAAGACCTAGACTAACATTGAAATGATGAGAAAGTTGCTTAAGTTATTACAAAAAACATGGGAAGCTAAAGTGACAATCATACAAGAATTTAAGGACCTAACAACTCTACCATTAGAGAAGCTTATTAGATCACTTCTTACATATGAAATGAGACTCAAAGAGACACAATAAGAAAAGATACTTCCAAAGAAAAAGAATTTATCATTCAAAGTCTCAAAGAAAGCATCAAGTCATGAGGAAGAGACATCATCTAGTGGAAGTGACGAAGAAGATATTGTTCTAGTCACAAGAAAATTGAAGAAATTCTTTAAAAAGAACTCCTTAAAAAGAAGGGCCTACAAAAGTGATAAGATGGACTCAAAATGCAAATCAAACAATGTTATTTGTTTTAAATATAAGAAACCCAGAAACATAAAGTCTCAATGTCCTCTCCTTAAAGGAAGTGACAAATATGAAAAAAAGAAAGATAAAAGGGACAAAGGCAAAAAGAAGGCACTCAAAGCGTCCACATAGGATGATACAAGCAACTTCGAAAGTGAACATTTAAAAGGAGATGTATCTCACATATGTTTCATAGAAAAAGCTAATGATAAGGTACTCTCCAACTCTAAATCATATGATAGTGATAATAGTGATATTGGTTTGACATATGATAAACTTGTTGAGAATCTTAAAATTATAAACATGAAAAAGAAAAAAGTCATCCTCTAAACTCAAAGAGGCTTAAAAGAATCTAGATGCATGTATAAGTGAAAATGAAAAGTTCATAATTAAATTGTATAGCATTAGGATTTCTAAAAGTGTAACCAAAATAGATAATCATAATATATATGATGATAGCACTTGACACCCAGTCTTACTTGCTCCTCTTGAAGCATTATGGTGAGCCAAGACTATCTGATCCATTTTTATGATGAAAAAAATAGATAATCATAAATTACAGAGTTTAAAACGTGAGAATGAAGAGTTGAAAAAGGAAGTTAATTCTCAGAAAATAGAAAACATGTTAGAAGCCTAAAAGAGTTCTAATAATAGCCATGGAATTGGATATAGTCATAAGAATGCTTCCAAAACTAAAGCCACATTGATCAAAGGAAAGCATTTATATAGCGAGGAAACAATGTCAATAATGACAAATGAACATGAAGCATCTATATCTAAACACACACACAACATATCCATTAGAAATCACAATAAGAGCAAACCTCATGCTTTCTTGTATCATTCACAATCTAGATCAATAATTCTATAGAAGCAAACTAAAGGACATCATCAAACCTAAAATATATAAACTTGAACAATTAGAGTTTGAGGTCCTAAATATAAATAATTGTCAACACCTTTCATTTGTAAACACTAATTGAATGAATATATACTTAACACTTCTTAAGCTAATACATCATATTTAATATGAAATCATTTTAATAGACAATTTAAAAGCTTCAATTCATAAAGACTTTTCACAAGGTAAACTAAAAAAAATGATAAAAGTGACTTAGTTAATTATAAAACACCTTTCAAAATAGTAAGCTAAACACCTAATAAAACATAAGAAAAAAGGCCTAAAAAAATAGGCTTAATGCCTCATAAAATGTTTAAACCAAAGGCCCTGTAAGATGGCATGTTAAGCATCTTGTAAAATGACATAATATATGTCTTGAGAAAAATAAATTAAGCATCAAGAAAAACATCATGCCTAATTCTAAGTGTAACATTACACGTAAAACTAACTATAAATAAAGCATTAGGCCTAATGATAAGCCGAATACCTCAAGCCTAATGATAAGTTAAACATTAGGCCTAATAACAAGCAAAATATATTAAGTCTAACAAAGATAAACACCTCCATCCTAAAGATAAATGGAACACCTTATACCTAATGTCCAGCAAAACACCAATCGTAACATCAAACATAACATTAGGCCTAACACCAAGTGAAACACTAGGTCGTCGAAAAGTGAAGCATCTCATACCTAATGACAAGTGAAACACCTCATGCCTAATGCCAAGTGAAGTAATACGCCTAACAACAAGTGAAACACTTTAGGCCTAATGATAAATAAAGCATTAAACATAACACAAGTGAAGAACCTCAAGCCTAACACCAAAGAAAGTGTCAAACTAACTAACTTCTAAAACAACATGAACTTAAGAAACAACATGCTTATAACACAACCAACCTACATATTTTTTAATCTACATAATTTAAAAAAAAAAGCTTTTAACACAATAGACTTACATATTTATAAATGGGATAACATATTCTAAAGTACCCAACTTTTTAGGATTTTTCAATTCAATATACGAACTTTTAAAAATTTCAATTAAGTGACCAACCTTTTATAATCACAGCAACTCAGTTTAAAATGTTGTTTCTGTTTAGTATTTTTTAATTTGGCTAACGAAATCTTTTTTTGTCATTTAGGCATGTATGTAAATAATTAATTGCTAACTAATGATCCACATAGAGTAAAACATGTAACTCAATGTGTGAAAGAGGTAATAGGTTAGGTGTTTTAGTCATCATAGTGATGAATATTTGGCAATTAATTTTTCACGTGGATGCCTACATGTTTTGGACAAAAAGATCCCGTTTGTCAAATCAGTTAAATACTAACAAAATGAAGGTTTTGAACTGAGTTGTTAAGGTTATAATAGGTTGGTCACTTAATTGAAAATTTTAAAAGCTTGAGAACTAAATTTAAAAAAATCCCAAAAGGTTATGCACTTTAGAATTTGTTATCCCATTTATAAATATACGTACTTTCTAAATTAACAAACTTACCAATTAATAAATGAAGAAACATTAAGCCAAGTGATTGGTTATATGATAGATTAATAAAGAAGAACGAGAAAATAGATGGATAAATTTGTTAAACAACAAGTCTCACTACTAGACTTAAGGTAAAAGTGTTTAGGAGTCTCAAAATACACGTGTTATGAGCTTAATTTAACTCATGATTGTGCTTGTAAACCCAAGTGTGAACTATACAATAGAGTGAAAGCTTTAACCTTAAAACAAAAACACGATAAAAATTTGAGAGGCATAAAATAATTTTTGCCTATATAAACAAAGTATATAAAAATAATTTAAAATTAAAGGAAAATATAAACAAAATCAAAAGTTTTTTCTTAAGCATTCATATGTTTAGATAAATTATAACATAACAACCAAATAATATTGTCAAAATTTTTACATTCTTAGGGTCAATAATAAATATAAAAAATAGAAAAGATAGCTAAAACCAATACATAACCATATCAACTTGTATCCAAGCATGTTATGATAATCAAATCATATCTTAAGTAAAGAACATAATTTTATAATTCTCACATTGATATTTCATAATTTTTTAGCGAGTTGTAGTTACTATTTATACTTATGTAATTAGATAAGCCCTCAAGGAGTGTGGCTAGATGGTTGAGAGCGGGGCTTAGCTTCGGTTAGGTTCCAGGTTCGATTCCTTGCTAGCCCCTCTTGTAAGAGCCTGGGGCAGCCAGGGTTTTACCTATGGATGGAGAACTAGTGAGGCCATCTGTAATGGGGTGTAGCCACTTGGCCCTCTGTTTGAGTGTAGCCACTTGACCCTCTGAGAGGTGAGCCCGCTTGACCCGCCTGTGGGGTTTCCTCTAATCCAAAAAAAAGATAAAATTTGAATTTGGCAGCATCTTATCGAGATTAATGTAATTATGATAGAATTTAAAATTATTATAGAATTCGATTTGATTTGTATCATTAGCCTCATACTTTAGCTAGAACTTAAAAAATTGCTCGTCATTAACCTTTTACTAACGGTACTAATATGACAAGTCACGTTAACAAATTTAGATGAGACATGTGTTCTCTTATTGCCATTTCACATTGAATATTAAAAAAATAAAATTAAAATATTTAAACCTAAAATTGTTTAGGGAGCAGCCATTCCACCGTTGCTTTCTCCAAAATACTTCTAACCCTTGTGAGCTTCAGATTTCTTCATGCAGTTTCTAGTTTATACTTAGAATGGAGTTGAATTTGAACAAGTGATTATTCTTACATCTTTTACCCTTGTTTTGTAGGTATATCGTTGCTACATACTCATCCCACATCGGTGGGATGAGAAAGTGAGAGGAGGAGTGAACTTATAAAATAAGGCTCACTCCTTCTCATTCAATACACCAAAAACAAATATTTCTCTTGTATAAACAAATTATAGGATTAAGTTTGTAATCCCTATTTTTGTTATAGTGAAAAATTTTCTCTTTCCGTAGTTTTTACCCTATTGGGGTTTATAGGATTAAGTTTGTAATCTCTATTTTTATTATAGTGAAAAAAATTTTCTCTCCGTAGTTTTTACCTTACTGAAATTTTCCACATTAATCTTTTGTGTTTTTTAAATTTTTCCTTATTTTACTATAACAAAAATATGGATTACAAACTTAATCCTCTAAATTTTTTATACAAAAGGAATGCTTGTTTTTGGTGTATTGACTGAGGAAGAGTGAGCCTTCTTTTATAGGCTTCACTCCTCCCGTCACTTTCTCATCCTACCGATGTGTGATGAGTATCATAACATTCTTCAACTTAAAGATTGAATTAAATACTAATTAATCTTCACCATTTTTCTCTTTCAGCTACATATTGTTTATGTCTCTATCAGGTTATAGGAGAAACTGACACCATATGAATTTATCTGTAGTGACAATCTTAGTCAAAAAATTTGTCACATTCCGCTTCGTGTTAAAACCTTGTGGGTTATTGGTATAGCAAGTTAGATTTCTTCTCCTCCACCGAATCATGCTTTTTTACATTAGAAAAAATAGCAAAACATTCCATAAATGGCTAACTTTTACTGAATGATGTCCAAAAAATTGAGATTACTTTTCCTGAATGCTTGGAGATTTGGGTTAATACAAAGCTTCAAAAAAGAACTAGATGCAGTGGCCGGATTCCCTTTGTTGTTTTTAAAGAAGTTTTGATATGTGGTGAGGACAAGCGTAATGAAAAGCATTGGTATACGATATTTTCAGTCTACCTATCCTCAGTACCCAAATCCTATCCATCCATCTCATTCCACCAACCTCAGCCATTAACTTGACATGTCTATGTGATGGCTGACTGCGTGTGGTCTCGTGATTACTCAAAAGATTTATTTTATGCGTACAAACTGAGGGACAGATATCAGAATGGACCGTTTGATATTTAATTGGAATGGACCGTTTGATATCTTAAACCCCACTTTCCATCTGCTTATGCGTATATAATATGGTTTCCCCAGTCCATCCCAAGAATGTGAATACCGTATAGTACTATACTGGTACGAAACAAAAAGTCAGTTGTAATAAATTTAAATATCGGTTAGTACTGACTCATTTTGGATGATATTAGTTAGTATTGACTGGTACCGAAAATTTTAAAAAATATGATGATTTTTTTCCAAAATTTTCAAAAAATTTTAAAATCTCTCTCCATCCTTTCTACCTTTCTCTATTTTTTCAAAATTTTTTTAA
>JANKOE010000009.1:16187086-16200622 GCA_026284465.1 Erythroxylum citrifolium | reverse complement strand
TCCCTTCATTTAATAATCATAACCTACACAATAAAATCCTCAATTTATTCCAACCAAATGAAAAATTATCAAACTAACACCTCAAAATAAAATTAAACAACTTATTTACCAAAGGAAAGGAATCGGGGCCCAACATTTATACAATTCCTAAGATTGAATCTAGGATGGATAAACAAAAATCCAAAAATTAAGATAAAAAAGAATAAATTCAATCAAGCCAATAATTAATTATGCATTAATAATTGAAATATCTAACATAAACTACATCCTTAACCCTAACTAGGAATTAGCTACATAACATAATGAAAAAATCTTATTATTAAAGAAAGTAGAGATGAAAAAGAAAAAAAAGATGTCCCTAATTAGGTCCAAGTTAAGGTGGATCTCTTCTAATCTAACTCCTAATATTTCCTAGATGAGAATAAACATTAAAACTATTAACTATGAAAAGTGATTGCTAGGAGCCTCTCATAAGCTCTCTTCCCCTCCAAAAATTTTCTTTAATAAACTCTAGTAAGAGTATTTATAGGCTAAGGTTACAATATAGTCCAAGGTGATTAAACTTGTACTTTTACTCTTCTTATGAATCATAAGTCCAGTGTTTGTCTAGCTTATACACTAGCAGCAATTTGCTTTTGGTCTAAAAATTACATATGAACAACTTGTAATCAACGTCGATCTCACTCCTACATCCAACATCAATTTGGTACTATTACTCCATTCTCCTCCAATGTCGTACATCTTCAAGCTTGAGTTGATCTTTGATGCTTTCTACAATTTTTCCCATATTAGTTTCATATTGACTTTGTTATGTCCTCAATTAGACAATTATCAAGAAATTTTCATTCAAATGTGAAATTGGGTCAAAGACATAAACCTCCCTTGCAGTTTAGGAAACCTTAGAAAAACTCCTTAATCTTTAAAAATTTTAAAAAAGACCCACAGTTTTAATTTTTCCAAAAAAATGCCTTCTATTAGACTTTGATTAAAAAATAACAAAAATACATATGTTCTGAACATCATACTTATAATGATCAAATGTTATTTATCTGATTCAATACTACTCTTAAGCTCGAATTGGATTAAGTAAATCTAAATAAAGTTAATAATTTGTTATAATTATTTTAAATTATTAATTTAAATTGTATTGAATTAGTTTAGGTCAAGTTTGAGAGTTAACTTAGGTTTGTATATCAGTGACATTTGATTAGTTCATGTTTAATGTTTATATTGCATGTGTTTCGTCATTATTTTTAATCGAAGTCTAAGAGAAGGATTTTTTTTTCTTCAGAAAATTAAAACTAGAAAGGATTTTTTAAAGAATTTTGAAGATTGGGGGGTTTTTCTATGGTTTCTTGAACTGTAAGGGAGGCCTATATCTTTTACCTTAAGAAATTTTGCCTTAGGTTATCAACTACAAGATAATGAAATAAATATAAGAAAAATATCATATAATTCATATAAAACATGCTATAAGAGTGCTAAATTACAAACTAACTCAACCCCTATAAACATACAACGTAAGGACTTATCACGTTCCCCCACACTTAAAATAATTTTTTGTCCTCAAACAATTGGAAGTAATAAAACTTAACTATATCAAAAAACAATTATACTTCGTAGGTGTATAATAACATTTAGCATATGTCATAAGCCTCTAAACCTCTAGGTGTCTTTAAAAGAGCTATTATTTCCTAAGAGTTTACTTTAAGAGGAATTCCAATTATCAAGCTATGATTGATTATCAAGGTTGAAATAAAATTAATGTAAAATATCTATGTTGATGTGAACCCCGTAAATCAAGATCTAGAAACCCATGAATAAGTTGTTAAAAGGAATTTCCAGGAAAACTAAATCAATTTTGTTTTCAAGAAAAACCTTAACCAATGTTTAAAGAAACACAAACCAAAGTTATAAAAGAAGGATATTAAAGTCACACTCTAGAAAAGATGAGATTGAAAGTGATAAGTCAGATGAACTCCACGAGGAATAACCTTGATAAGTTTCAAGTTCAAGAACCAACAAAGTGAATAACCTTACCAATTTCATAAAAATTCCAATATGAATTCTTGTAAAAAAGATGACGATTATATAAGCTAAAGAAAACCCTAATCAATCTTCTAGCAATGATTTATTCCTAAAAAAAAGGAAATACCTAATATTTAGGAAAGTCTTTTCAAAACTGATTCCTAAAGCCAAATATAGAAAGTGGACTTTTAGGCGCGCCCAAATTAGCTAGAGATCTCCTAAAATCGTCAAAATAACATAGTCTTCTAATTAGGCCAAATAAACAACTAATGAGGCCTATTTAATGTGTGAATTAAGTTGACAAGGCTAATTGATCTCTCCAAGCCCAAATCAGCTTCTATAGTTGCTTGTTTAGCCCAAACATTTTCAATCAGTCCATTAAGAGCTTCCTTCATCCTTTTAGCTTTAGCCTGAGTTATTGGGCCTCCACCAATTTGTAATGGATCATCGAAATATGTTGAACCAGATTGCACCATCCTTTGCATGCCCTTAGCTTGGTTTCCATCATATGTCCTCTCTCAAGGTGCATAAGAGTATCCAATTAAGAAATCACCACCCTTTGATACATAACACCTATTTGAACTCATTAAGCATTATTAATCTATTAGATTATCAATTTTATCTTAATACTTTTGTCTCTAGATTTAGATGTTTATTTTCCTGGTGCACATATTATACTTCATTCTCTGGGTCTTTTATACAATTTCTAATATTAGATCTATGATAAATATTTATAAATCCATCAATTAGGATTAATGAGATTAAGTTTAACCAAACCAATAATTAATCATGCATTATAGTTGAAATACTAATATAAACAACACCTTACCTCTAACTAGCAATTTATCTACTCAATATAATGAATAAATAAATAAATAACAATATTTTCATTAAAGAAAGTAAAGAAGAAAGAGATTAATAAGATATTCCCAATTACATCTAAGTTGAGGTAGAACTCTTCCAATCTTGCTGCTAATCCTTCCTTGATGTTAAAACTATGAACTAATGAAAAGTGGTTTCCAAGATCTAATTTCTTTATTTTAACTATAGGGCACCACATAGCTATAACTAATACTAGTAATTACAAGTCAATCCTATGAGGACTAGTTTTTAAAGTATCAATTCCTAAAAAATTTAATTATGTAAACTATTAAACATGATTGACTGAAAGAAAATAAACGAATAATTCTAAAACACTAAATTGAAACAATGACCAAGTATAAAACAAGCTACGAATAAACTAGATCTAGGTAAGATATTCTCTAGGACTTTAATATTTTTTGACTTCACTCTAAGTTAAAGAACAAATTCAATTCCTTGGACCAGTAAGAATTCCTAAGTTACAATTATGTTATCTTTTAAGTAACACAATCAATATTCTTAAATTGAATTAGTTGAAATTTCATTCTAATAAAGATAACCTAAGAATGCATTAATATGATTCATGAATTTTCGTGATAGGTTTTTTCCTAACCTAGAAGGATCATACAATCCTTTCTCAAGTAGCCTATTTAACCCTTATCAGTATTGTTTTGAAATAAATATACAAATTATCTCTTAATCTCAATGTATGAGTCTTATTATTGAATCTTTAAATTTTGTTCATTCAATTCAAGCAAATATAAGAACATGAACAATTCCTAAGAAAATTATGAATTTTATTAAACAAAAATATCAATTCAAAACATCACATCCTGGGGTCTATCCCACCTAGATCTACATCCCAATTTGTTTATGGATAAATAAGAAAAAATAAAAGTAAGGAAGAATAAAAGATAAAGGAAACATATTCATTATTCTTGAAAATTTAAGTTCTTGTTGAATCTTATTAAAATTCTTGTTCCTCTTGATCTCTAGTTATTTTGATTATCTTTTAATTTACTTTTTTTGCTCCAAAAATCATCTATGTAAACAAACTCCTTTCCTTTCTTGTTGTCTCTTCTTTTAATAAATTGATTTTCACACCAAAAACCTCCCTAACATGGGAAAATGTAGGCTTTATGTTGCTTTATCTTCTATTTTATAAATTTTATATAAATAATTATCAACAATAAGTGGATGAGCGTAGGTCCTTATTAGCACTGTATTGGTAAACAAAGGATGATCACGGGGGGTATGTTGGTTGCATTTGGAGAAATAGAATATCCCTAATTTAAAGTAGATTGAACCTGATATTGTGTAAGTATTGTGTTTACTACATGAAAATATCCGAAAAGTAATAGAATGAGAGGTAATGGAACATGGTATGTAACACAGTGGCATGTTATTGTTGTGTTATGATTCCTTTATTAATGTATTTTAAGGTTGCTCCAAATTGATCCAATTCTTCTTCAAATTCAATCCTTTTCCTTAAATAGGATGAAACAAGAACTGTAATAAAATATAACTCATTTTAAGTACTAAATCTTATAAGAATACCCAAAATGCAAGCATAATACATTAAAAATCATAATAAAAGAAAATTCTATTCAACGTATATCAATTGCCTCTCACAAACTCTCTCCCCTCCTTAAAGTTTCCTATAATGAATCCTAATAAAAGTATTTATAAGCTAAGGCTACATCATAAAGTCATAAGGTGATTAAACTTGTAATTTTGCACATCTTTAGATTTTGGATCACGAGTCTAGTGTTTTTCCATTTTACCCATTGATGTTGGTTTGCTTTTGGACTAAAAATCATATATGAAAATGGTACTGATCTCACTCACATGTCTGAAACCAGTTTGGTAATACTTCTCCATTCTCCTCCGATTTCTAACATCTTTGAACTTGAGTTGATCTCTAATTCCTTTTAGAAAGTTGTTTCCATTATGTTAGCCTTAAATTTACTATGTTATATCCTCAATTGGATAATCATGGATAAAGTTGTACTCATCCAAAATTTTTTCACAAATTATCACTTTTAAGACCATGAACTAAGTATGAGAAAATATCAACTAATTCAAATAAAAAATTCTATAAGAGCGCTACATTTTAAACTAACTTAATCCCTAAAACAATGCAACATATCAACTTATTAGATAGTCTTAGCATTTGAGGTTGCAATTCCATACCCATCATCATTAGAACCTGCTTTTTAGTTTTTAACTACTTAAAGTGAACTTAGTCAATGGTGCTTTGAGGTTATTGATCTCCATATTTGGTCCCTCACTCTTGTATAGGAAAACCTCTACTCTATCTTTAGCAAAAACCATATCATATAATTAGCATTTCTATTTCAAATTCGCATTCATGCATACATATAAGAGCTTTTGAACCTCTTTATACTTAGAAGATATTTTCTTCCTTTTATTGCTTATAATCTTTGAGCATTCAACAAGCTTATTATAGTTCAATCTCATAATTATCATCATCAATATAGGAATGGGAGATAAGGGTACCTTATTATTGACAATTTCATGAAGCATATATAAGCCACTCCGTTATTCGATTGTTTACTTTTTTATTAGTCAATGTCATCGCAGTGCCTTATTTTTCTTTTATCCCCTCTTTTTATTTTTTAAATATTTTTCATCATATTTAAGAACAGAACATTGTGATTTTGCATGGCCTAATTTGTTATGTTCATGGAAAGTGATGTTAGATAATATATGTTTGGATTTTTGCTTACCTTTATTGAGGTCCTATTTAGTTGATTATTTCTTCTTTTTAAAAACTTCTTGAATTAATTTTTGATGAACTTTTTTTTTATCCCTTTCACTTTTAGATGTTTTCTCCTAATCACTAGTGTCATCATTGGAAGTTTTGGAAACTACTCCTCTTTTCAGAGTCGCTTTCCCTTTATGCTTTCATTCATTCAATCTTATAGTTAATGAGTGATATGATGAACTCTTTAAGTGGCGAGATGTTTAATTTTTTTATTCTTATATTTCCATAATCTTTTTCTTGTATTTCTTTAGTAAAATCCTCATTTATTAAAGGTTAGTATAAGTCTTACCAAGATTTTTAGGAGCATTAATAGTATCAATAGCAGCCAAATATATTAAAAATTGATTCGTTATGCTCCATGTGGAACAATTCATATTGATGTATAATTATGCTTACTTTGATTTTCTTCACTTGATTTACAAAATAATATATGATTTTTAGCGTGTTCCATATTTCTTGAACAATTTCACATATGTACACTAGTAAGTGTTAAATAGACTATGTTCTTAGCATGATTTTAAGATCAATTTTCTTATGATTGGATGATTTCTATAGGATTTGGTACTCAATTTGGTTTTTATTTTATTTTCAAGCCTTGTTGTAGCTCTATAATAATAAAAGAGAATGAATTTAGGCAAATTTGAGTCAAAGTGGAGCAATACAGTGCAAGATAGAGAAACATGGAATCCGTGCACACGAAAACGGATCTAATAAAGACTTATGTTCCTTTTGGAAGTTTAAAGGTGTTCAGATCATAAGCTAATATGGGTTTGTATTGGGGATCTAATTTGGTAGTGATTTTTTTATAAAATAGGATTTTTTTAAAGATGTTACGAACACATGACATGGAATCCTGTTCATTAAGACATTGATTTTTTTGAGGGTCTTGTAAGAATAAAAGGCAACTTTTGGCATTACATGGAAACAAAAAACTAAAGAGATGAAATAAAGAATCTTTAGATAATAATGAAGCAATTTTGAAGGGAAAAGAAGTGATTTCCATTAAGATTCAAGTGAAGACATTAAGAATTTATGATCCATGTGTATGAGTTCTTCTAAGTTGTATTCTTTCTTAGTTGTTATTAGTTTTCTCTACCTTAGTATTGACCAAATTATGATAGATCTAGATGGGATAAACCTATAACTTGTTATCTGGATTGATTATTTGATTTAATGAAAGATCCCAATTATCTTATGAATTGTTCATGATTATTCCTTGTATTTAAATTGACATATTCTAATGTTTTGATTCAATTTCATATTTCAAATATAAGGATTGGGAAATCATATGTGTGAATAGATCATAACATGAATAATAAGAGTTATATGGAATCCTAGAGATAGGACCATATAAATCTTCTGGATTAGAGTCAAATCTGTTGAGAAAATTTATAGAGCAAATTAATGCATTCTTAGGGTGTTTGATTAGAAAGAGATTTCAATGAATCAAATCAAGGATAAGGGCTATAGGCTTAAGAAATAATATGGTTGTAACTTTAGAATTTCTACTGGTCAAGAAATTAAGGTTACTAATTTAGTAACTTTAGAATTTCTACTGGCCAAGAAATCAAGATTCTACCTCTATATTTTGATTATCAATTAATTACTTCATTCTTAGTTATTACTTTGGTTTATTATTTCATATTAGTAATTTAGTTTAGTTTATTATTCCTTTTAAGCCAATCATCCATTTTTTAGATTAGATAATAAATAGATTTTTAGTACTGGTAGTTGTAATCCTTATAGGATTGACACTTATATTCAACAAGACTATAATATAAGAACGATAGGTACACTTACCTAGTAGGTCTTTAGTATGATTAAAAGTACATACAATCAAGTTTTTGGAACCGTTGTTAGGTATTAAGATATTTTGAACTCTATTTTTTTATTAATATAATTATTTTTCTTTTCTTTTCTTTTTCTATTTAATTATTTTAGAAATTTCTTTCTTGATAATGAGTTTACTGGCTAAATTTTAGAATTATTTTTAACTAAGAGTAATTATAGACTACTACTTGATCTAGACTGTAAGATCAAAAGGACTTTGCTTTAGAATTTAAGGGAGAAAAAACTAGAATTTTTGAGGTTACAACTACTCAGTATAATAATACAATATGAAGGACAACATACCATTGGAGATTATACTATACTATCACTTATAGAGACAAAATCTAGCATTACTATGCTAAGAATGGAGGCTAATAATTTTAGGAACAAGTGCATTATAATTCAAATGGTTGAACAATTTACGAAATTTTATGGCTTACTAAATGAGGACCCAAACTCAAATCACTAACATTTTGGATATTTATCAATCAAGATTAATACATCTTTGAAGGATGTGATTTAGTTTCCCTTTTATATTGAGTGAAAAAAAAAACTAATTCATAATTGAAATGCTTACCTCCTAGTCTATCACCACTTAGAATGGTCATGTGGAAAAGTTTTTAGCCAAATACTTTCCTCCTGTATGAACAATAAAACTCAATAATGATATATTCTCCTTTAAATAATTAGAGAGTGAAACATTGTATAAAACTTGGATGAGATGGAAAGAGCTATTAAGAAAGTTTCCACATTGCAAAATTGATTTGGGATTACATATACAAACATTTCATAATAGATTGAGTTACCCATCCAAGCAATTGATTAATATATCTTCGAGTATGACCACCTGCTTTAAAACTCCTAAGAAATTGAAAATGGTAAATAGAGTTATGGAATACTACCAGTATCAAAACTTAAGTCCAAAGCTTGAATCAAGAGATATCCATAATGTTTATGAAATGACAACATTTGAAGAGAAATTGGAAGCTTTGAATAATTTGATAAATGTTGAGCATAAGTGATAAGTTGTGACGTGTTTAGTGGTGGATAACTATGAATGTCAAGCATCTAATAGTATTAGATACTTGACCAAACAAGTTGATTTTGTAGGAACTTGGCATTAAAATAATCCTTATAGTAATACCTATAGTTTGGGGTAGAGAACCTTTCCTCCACTTGAATTTCAACAATAACAACAATAGGAAAGCCAAGTGTTAAGTAGCTTAATGGGTTATTATTTTATATTTTATTTGGGGATAATTTACTTGGTATTTAGAAAATTTATAATGTTTTTTATATGGATTTTGTTATGTTTTTCTATATTTAGTTCATTATCTTGTAGGTAATTAAATTTAAAGGATAAACATAAGATTTATTACAAATTTCTTCATGGTTGTGCAATTGATGAGCTTTTGGAGCCATTTGGAAGATAAGAGGATGGAATCGGTTTTTTAAGAAGATTTTAGGAGCTCATCCTATCTCAAAGAGTGCAAAAAGTGGCGAAGTTAGAGGAGAAAAGCATAACATGTGTTAAACTTAGTAGTATAACATATGCATGTCTTTTATAAACATCTTAGGAGATGGGATAAATACTAGACTAGTATTAAATATGGAATATAATTAGTGTCATGCTTGACTTTTATTTACAAAAATAAATAGTGCAAATTTATACCAGTTATGAAGCGTGTCATACACTAGTTATATAGGGGATAATGAAGAGCACAAGAAGTAAAACTATACTAACAACAATCTTGAATCTATAATTGGTGCCAATTATCAGACCTAGTTTACAAGAATTTGTGATTCTTTAAGTTTAATTAATCTAAAAGTCTATTTTTTTAATCCTAGCTATAGATATTGGTATTAGAATTAAACTATAGGACTTCAAGCAAACTTTTACTAGACTTATATCTTTGTTAGAATTATCTTAGACATATATAGTCAACCTTAGAGGTGGAAGAATTTTGTTAAAATTTGTAGAGTTTCCTCTATTTCTCTTGATTTCCAATAGAGTTCTCTTAGTTTCTAATGAGTGTTATATATTTTTGACATCAAGGAGGAAGAATTGTATTAAAGATTGAAAAAATCATTGTCAAATTATGTCTTTCTTTCTCCTACTCTTTTCTTGTATTATGGGATTTGTTATTTGTATTTTGTTTTTATCATGTTCAATAGCTAAAATTTTAGTTACAATTAGGGAAGCAAATTTTATTGATTTATTTAATTATCTAAGTATGATTTAATTATTCACTTATTGAATTTATTCTCCTCAATCTTAAATGTTGGATATGTCATTGGTTATCATATATTCAATTATAAAGATTGTATGATGGATTGGTAGGTGAAGTATGATTTGTTCGAGAATAAGCAATTTAGTGGTAAAGAATAACGTCATCTTAGACTTTACTAATAACCATATATATTAATTATGTTTAATGAGTTTGATTGGGTTAAATTACTAAGAACCATATATAGTAACTATGTTTAATGAGTTTGATTGGGTTAAATTATGTATCAATGTATTGGAGTTAGTTAGTTAGATATACCTAATTAGCTTGATAGATGATATAGATACATTTTGTTAATTGTTATTTTAGCCTAAATGATCAACTGCATGTGATAATAGGATATCTATATAAGCGAACTTCGAATCCATAATATTTGCTTATTTGATTTCTTTCATTAGTTTATTTTCTTTTTTTATTATTTTATTAGTTTAATTATCTTAAATAAAATCTTTTATTTTATTTAGTTTATTAACTAACTAAGATTAATAGGATTTAGTATCAGTTCTATATGGGATTGATACTCTAGAATATCTCTAGTTTTATTTAATTATCTAAGGTTGACTTTGTATGTTTATAGATAAAGAGTGGATATTAAGTTTTTTCCATCGTTATCGAAGAATTAGTTTTATTTTTTTTGTTAATTTTAGTTTGTATTTGTTCTTACTTTTTCCTTTCTTTTACTTTGAACTTTTTTATTTTTATAAGTAGTTGATGCAAGATAGGAGATCTAGGAGTGACAAACTAGATTTCCTAGTTTAATTTGATCTTGAGATAGAATAAACTTGTAAAATGAACCAATTTATAAAGAGAGATGAGGTGGTTGAAGGATTCTCTTGGAGGACATACAACTGAAATTGATTAATGCCAATCCCTCACGTATTAAATTGAGTCAAAGGGTGAGAAACTACAAGTTGAAGCAAGAAAATCTACACTTGCTCCCAGAATTTGTTAGATCACCTAGAGAGGATATGGTAACATTCAGTAACTAATTTTGTTTGGTGATCCAAACACTTCCAGTAAATGGTCTTATCTAAGATGAGCTTAGGATGAGGTGCTTCCTATACTATATGAGAGATCAAGTAAGGAAATGGTTGATTTCAATAGAGGTGTACTCTTTTGAGGATGAGGACCAAGTCTATAATACATTTATGTTGAGGTTTTTCCACCACATAATAACAAAGAATTAAGGATAAAAAATTCAAAGATTCATACAGAAGCAAGGGGTATTATTTCATGAAGCTTGACAATAATAAAAGGCTCTCCTTCAATTCCCTCATTATTAGCACTCTTTGTAACTGGTGATATATTTTTCTATAAAGGGATAACGCTAACCTGTAAAACTTGGGTAGAAATTACCACTCAAGGAACTATATGCAAAAAGACTGCTAAGGATGTGAAAGAGATCATAGAGATATCAATAATTAATTCATCGACCAAAATGGTGAGAGGAAAATCTAAGGTGTCCCTCTGTGAGATGCAAGTGTCTTTGAACCTTGCCATACAAATTGTTAATCTATTGAGTTATATAAAGATTTTCTTGAACTGTAACATGAGTAATAAGATTGTATGATATCGATGTGGCATATATGGTCACTCAAATCATACATGTATGAATGTTGAGCCACCCTCAAAGTTCAATAAGGAAGAAAAATTTACGGTTGTCTAAAGAGAAAACTAGGTGATTGATGAATTTAATTTTAGTTGTTTTAACCATAAGCTCATGGTGTAACTATAGCTAGCATTGGCTAGTATAGTTCAATCCCACAATGACTACAAGATTTATGTTAACCTATCTCTACGCTTGCATGTAACTCCTTTCAATTATGCTAGATCTATTTATACATTGGATTTCTCAATCTCAATTGCATGACATCATACATGAATTAACATGCTGACAATATTAATTAAAAAACAAATGAGAACGCATAATTTAATCTTAATGAAATGAAAGTATGAATTAATAAAGTCACTACAAGATCCACCATAGGGTTTATTTAATCTAGACACCAAAAAGAAATTTTCTAATAATCATAGAAAACAAAATGTATGTCAAAACTAAAGAAAAAGATGAAAATCAAGGATGAAATGATTGAAATCCCAAAAATCTCTAAAAACTTCACTCTAAATTAATGAAAATATACTACAAATGGGTTTCCATGGTTGTTTCTCATGCTTTGCTTCCTTTTAAGGATTCAATTTATATTTCCAGAGGCTTCCATTTCTTTTTTCACTAAATCTTATCTTTTAAAATTTGAAATTTGGTTTTTGGTAGATATATGGGCATTAACACAGGCGTGCCAATGACCATGTTCTTTAAATAAATGTGTGACACTTTTTGAAGCTAACACATATATAGAAATGAGTGTATACCATCAAAATGGCCTTCTTGCTACTCACCACAGGCATGTTCCCAGCCAACAAAGGGATGTTTTTTAGAAAACACTAAACATGTCTCAAAACTCTCTAATACTTCCATTTACATTGTCATGCACTCTATAACTCAATCAAAACAACTCTAAATTTCTCCAAAATTATTTGAATTTGTTCCTTTTTTACTTAAGTGAGTGAATTAAACCTAGAAATAGAATGTGAACAACCTAAATACCAAATTCAATAAAAATACTCAAATAATCTAGAAAATGCATTAAATATAAGACTAAAAATATGACTAAATGTAACACCCCACCCTCGCGAGACACGTGTCTGACATCCTGAGTGATGTCCGAGTGCGAATCTCACAAAGGCGATATGCTAGAACAATCAAACAACCGAATTCATTACAATTTTTTTTGGGAAAACAAAATATGCATATGCGGAATTCAGTAATAAAATTCGGATCCGTTCTTTTTTTTCATAACATCAAAATCACATTTTCTTTTATTATTTCACTAAAGATCATTCTCATTTACAACCCTTTCCACTTTGGAAAGTTATTACAAAATAGAATATTCAAATATACATGTTACAATAATTCCAGAACACTCAATTGATACAAACATAAGAAAATACTAATGCAGACGCAAACTGATTCCGACCTCTATCTCTTACTTGAATGCAATGACTATACTCCCGTTTGCCCAACGGGGTAACTCTTATAAGTCTGAAAGATATTGCAAATTTTGAGTGAGTTTTGCGAACTCAGTGAGTGACCATCATCGATGGCTCACTCATCAAATAACATATACAATTCACATATTCATATAATTCACATCATTTCAATAATAATCATATTGAATCACATACACTTGATTAATCATTTCATATTTTACATTCTACACATATCACATTAAGAAGTCATTCAAACCATTATAATCATTCATATCATATATATGCAGTGCACATGAGATTTACTTTCAATTTGTTACTTTGTTGTGACCGAGTGCCTAAATTGTCCCATATCTATTGTGGATACCGGGCTCATTGATAACTGTCTCGTATCCGTTGGGGGATACCGGGCTCATTTTATATAGTGAGCCTTTGACTCTTATACACTTTCTGAGCTTTAAGCTCTTTTTCACATTATGAGTGTTGGACCCCGTCTCCGAAGCCCAACATTCGGACCCACACGGCGTAAAGGACCCAACCGAACACACAACGACCACAACTAGGAAAGAAAAATTCAATGAGTAGATTTGGATTGGCTTTTTAATATAAAAGATCCCTCGGATCTAACGATTCCAACGCAACTGGAATCGCTCAGTTTGGACTTGAAATGAAGAAGTTATGATTAAAACACTATCT
>JANKOE010000009.1:16175917-16186986 GCA_026284465.1 Erythroxylum citrifolium | reverse complement strand
TTTTTGTTCTGAGATTCGATATGTAATATATGTGTGTGGGTTTGAGTTACTAAATAAAATAAATATCAGTGTGATGTCTGATTTGATTGTACTGTCTTGGGTGGCATCCACATATCCTCCTAGGGGGTATTTGGGTGTTACAAAAATAGAGAAAAAAATAAAAAATCCTTCAATTAAGTTGTAATGAGGTTTAGGTAAGGTAAGGTAAAGGGTAGATTTTGGTTAGTCAAAATGAAGGAAATTTCATAAACAAGATGATACAAAATTTTGATTCAAACAAACTCAAATCTTTACACATAATGAAAATGAGAAGGCTTCAAATTGCTTTCACTAATGGATAAAGATAGGGTAGGGCATAATCAAAGACAAGGTTTCAAAAAAAGTGTGATCTATGTGCAGTTTTCATCTCAATGCTTGTAATCTAAAAATGTGGCCCCAAGATCCACATTAAAAGCAAGTTATAGAATCATCAAATTATACATGATATTCACATAACAAAAGAAAATATAGAATAATATAATGATACTAAATGCTCATAAGCTCAAAACATTACAATTTAGGCTTATGTTTGAAAAATTTTAAGCACTTTTTTCTAACTCGATAATCAAAGCATTCATTCATAAAAATCCACGTAATCATGCTTTCATGCTTTCATATTCTAGCACAATTTAATGATTCAAAACAACTAAAATGCTTCAAGATAAGAAAAATTATAGATCTTTATAAAGAAAAATCAATAAACAAAAGTTAAAATATGCTTGAGTCATAATTAAATATATATCAAAATCACAATGCCCCTTCCACACACTTAACGATGTGTGTAATCCTTAACGTACACAATAAATCCCAAAAAAGAATGAAAAATAATCATTATGAAGAAAACATAAATTTAACTAATACTTTCCCGATTTATAATCTAGAGGTTTGTACTTCAGTGTGAACCCCAGTCACTATTATCCTTTCAAAAATAAAATAGATAATAGATAATAGAAAGAAAATAAAAGAAACACAAATCAACTATATAAGTGATAAGAAACTACAATTTAATATATATATTTATAAAGAACAAATAAAAGAAATTAACAACTAAATATTAGTTTAGTAAGGCTAATCCCTTCCTAGTTATCAAGATTAAAAAAATAAAAAATACATGAAAAATAAAATAAAAAATACATGAAAAGTAAAAATCAAAGAGAAAAGAAACAAAAGTTCCCTGTCAAATGTCTTAAGACCTAGACGATCTAAGTGGCCATATTTGACAAAGGGTCTGGTGGTAATCTGTCTACTCATGATCTGCTAATGTCCAAAGATCCGTCTATGTAATGGGAGTGTATGAGTCTTAAGTGTCTTAGGGTGCTGCCTCTATAGTAGCTAGAGCATTTAGCTATTGATAATAAGTTAGTAATGATGTAGTAGCCATCATTGGTGAAGATGGTATCACGACTTCTAAGTGTCATGTGATCTATACAAGAACCTCCTCTGTCCATCTATCCTCAGCCTCTAACTATATTACACACTTTGCCGGGATGTGATCCCCGTTTTTGTGTATCTATTCTGTTCTATTAGATCCAAGCTATCTATTTATGTGAAAAATCCTCTATCCCTGTTTTTGTGTACCTACTCTGTCCCATTAGATCCAAAACATCTATGTGGGATGGCTTGAATCTAATGGAACAGGGTAGGTACACAAAAACGGAGACAAAGGATTTCAGGCCCACTTTGCCAGATCCCACTGTCTCTCTTAGATGGTATGCTACACTCCTAGAATCAGCCCCAACTATTTCTCCAATCAAGCAATCTTTAGTTGTTCTTAGTGTGGAGGTGTGAAGGGCTTGCTAAGGGTGCCTATGCTATCCAAAGAATTGTCCTGATGCTTAGGTGCTACTGAAGGCTATTGTAAGATATCTTACATAGCTACTGCTCTCGTATGTAAGAGCAATCCTCTTTTGCTCAATCTGTAATCATGGGCTCGTATGCTTCCACTAGAACATAAATCATCCTTATTGACCTAGCCTTCTCTAAACTATATCCCCATCGCTCTTAGTCTATCGAGGGTTATAGGCACCATCTAACGCACTGGTGTCATCCCAAGCAGTTGCTGTAGTAGTCCCACGCCTTAGATTAATCTAGTCACATACAGGCATAGACAAATAACTCCTTGTCTAGTGTCGTATATGTTTGATGCTTGAAGAACGAGGCCAATGTGTATCCAAGGTGGATGGGGACCCTCTTTACTATATTGTAAAGGTAAAACATATTTGCATTCCCCACCACTTCTATGCTATCTCCTCTTTTGCTGATCGTTTGGCTAATCAACGTATGCACGTATCTTACTATAGGAGATATCAACTGTGATGCTATGGACCTCGTTAGATAGTAAGACCACCCTTAGTTAATGTTTTGCCATAATTTGTTCTCGATAAATCTTACTGTGAAGCATATTGGTAATTCAGTGTGCTCTTCGTTAGCGATGTACCCCTTCGAGTACAGACTCATGCAGAGAGAAACCTGTTGTAGCTCATACTATACATTTATTTAGCATTCAAAAGTGCAACGTGTTGTTGACGTCCCAGCTGGTGTAATCTCACTTTTCTATAGTGAAGGTGGTGAGGAAGTTTAGAGTCACCTCTCTGTAAGCGAGCTCCTTGATTTCGAAGAAGTGATCCCATCCACGAATACTGATTAACTCTTGGACTTTTTGAGTAGGTATGATATGGTAATGGGTGCTTCAGCTCTCAATATAAGTCTTTGACCTTAATCTCTTGAACCACATGATATAAGATGACATTGTGAAATATAGCATGGGATGTAGGTTATGGGGGCTCTCACAATTCAACCAAGATCCTCTGTCCAGTTTTTATGATGTCTTATTGTGTCCAGTGAATCTCAGTCATTTATTTATGCGGGTCCCACGTTTATTTATGTGTGACCCGCATAAATGAATGGTTGAGATTCACTGGACACAATAAGACACCATAAAATTGGACAGACCCTCACTTATTTGCCTCTTCCTTGGTTCCTTCTTTTCTAGCCTTTGGTGTGGTGTGTTTATTTTGTTCGACGTTATTCCCTAAAATATGAAAATAACAAAATTTTCCAAAATAAAGGGAGTAAAATACATCAATCAAACTATGACAAACAAACATCATAATATAATCCCATGATCAATTAATTACAGATTAATAACAAAAGTGAAAATACATCAAATTAATCTATGATCACTACCAAAATATAACTACATTAACAACCTAAAAACATCTAAATTAATTAACAATGCTCTGATATCAATTAACTAAAAAATTATAATTAGCTAAATACCCTAATTAAATTAAAAAAATTCAAATAAAAATAAAATTGTCGAAATATTATGCAATTAAATGGTACAAAAGCCCAATAAAAATGTAAAACACATAGAACATAAACAATTGCATATTTGAATTCATAAAACTCAATTAATAGGCTTAAAGGAATCAAATTCACAAGAATAAATCGAAAATGGCTAAAAAATCCCTAGAAAATTTGAATTTAACATGCAAAATAGCCCAAGAATATCAATTAACCTCATAAACACTTTCAGTCACATAAGTAATCCCAAACAGCTTGGCAATGCCCAAAACATGGATTCTTACACCTAATTTCCCCAAAACAATTTAACAAACCAAAAGCGATTTAAAAAAAAAGCATAAAACACACCTTAAATGGATGAAATTTCAAGAGGAATAGGTTGGAGGATGTTTTCGAACAAGGGTGGAATGGTTAAGAATCGCCCAAAGGAGAAAAATGAGAAAGAAAGTGGAAAATGGAATTTCAGGTTGCATGATATGATTTAAAGATGATTTTACTTAACATGGGTGATGACGACTACGTAGCTACCCCATGTGAAACAAATTAGGATTAATTTTTAAAAAACTTGGGTATGTTGGACTATAACATGGTTATGTATCTCAAAAATATTATGACAAAGTTTAATATAGGCCAGAATGTAAGACCCACATACCCCCTGTGAGGATATGCAGATGCCACACAAAACAATACTGAAACAATCCAAATTATGCTAAAGCATTTCCAAAAGCTCAAGTAACATACATTTCATTTCATAGGTTGGGTCATATTTAGAACATAGCAACACATGGTACTTTATCACTTACAAACCTTAAATCCAAATCTAACCTATATTAAGGTTATTACAAACCATCAAATAAAATACAAATTCCAATATGTCTCATTACATTAAATACAACTCAAAAACAAATTGAACATTTCCAAAACAAAACACAACCTCCTTGACCATTGCGGTTGTCTTCGTCCCAGTCTTTAAGCCTTTTTATCAGAACCTACATGGAGGCAAAACTACCGTGCTAAGCATAAAGCTTAGTGGGGAAATAACTACGCACGATATAAATTGGCGGCTATTTCTAACAGTCGTCTAGCATTCACATATACACATCTCAAGCAATCTTTAATTGTTCATATTAAAGTGCAATCCAAACAATATATATCTCAAAACAGGATACAAAACATAATATAACATATCAAAACAGGATATATTGGCTTCAAAGAAAAACTTACAAGTATCAGAACAGAATACCATAATGTCATAACAGAACTTTCAAGTACTAGAATAGAACTTGACTGTATCAAAACAGTATTTGATTATATCAGAACAAAACTTAGTTATTTCAGAACAGAGCTTGATTGTATCAGAACTGAGCAAGTAATATAATACAAAACAAGTTAGCCTACTAGTCTTTTTTACAAAAGTGGGTAACGGGACCAAAACAAAAGATATCTATGTTTGGTATCTGAAATAGAAGAGACCTAAGTCTCTGAAACAGAAGACACAAAGGTGTCTAAAATCAGAAGACACCGGAGTGTCTGACACAGAAGACACCGAAGTGTTTGGTTACAGAAGCAGTTGTAGACCCTTCTAGGCATGGCTATTTACCCACGACTAAGACTTGGCATTTTTAAAATAAAACATTTCAGATTTCAGAATCACGTGTAAGTGATGTAGTGCGTAACATATGACTTTATTCCATTTGCTCAAATTTAACATATTCATTCACATGTGATCAAAATTAACATGCCTTATAAACATAAATATTTGCAATAATGTACTAATAAATACATTATGTATTTACACATTACATATAATTACATAAATTCCCAAATCACAAACAATCATTTTCAATTCACATCACATAAATCCTTTAAAACATATTTGTGTTCATAAGGACACATTCATCCATGAACACACCATACATTTCAACATTAGACACATTATTTACTAACCACACATTCCTTAAGTAATTACCACAATTAACAATCCATAGCTAAATTAACTTTTACTCAATTAATCTAACCTCAATTTAAGTTCATTTCACACCTTAAACAAGTCCAATTAAGTCCCAATGTACCAAATAAAATGACCTAACCTTACATAGTTCAACAATTGCACAAAACTAAGTTTTTCACCTTCCTAACCATTTCCCATGACTGTGGGAATGTGCCTAATAAATCCCACGATCGTGTAAGGGAATGTACCTTATAAATCCCACAATTATGGGATGAGTGAACCGAAGGTTCACTTACCCACAACCTTCAGTTTGTTTTCAAAACTTAATTCTTCACTTCCATTCGACACACCTTCACCAAAGTTCATCAATTTCACTTTAATTCTACTTTATTCATGCTTCAATACCTCATCAAATTCATGTCCAAACCAATTCAAAAATCATTCACTAAGCATCTCACAATCCATGATCTTAGGTATCAACATCCAAAGCAAAAGCTATCAAACAAGTATCATGTTCTAGACCTCAATTCAATACATATTATATCCAATTCAATCACCAAACAATTCATATTATAGCATGCAATCAAGTTTAGCATTCCCTTACCTTCTTAACTTCAAATTTTAACTCCAAAGAACTAGCTATTCCAACCCTTCCAAGCAATCAACACACATCTAAGATCAAGGAGCAAATTTCAGCACTAACAAGACAATAGCACAGAAAATAGCAAGACCCGCTTCTTGATGTAATAACTTACAAAGATTCCAAGTGAAGATAATCCAAAATTAAGCAAAATTCTAGAAGTTGAGAGGGAGTAAGAGGTTTCAGTGGAGAGGAGCAAAGTGTAGAGAGAAGGCTGTAAAAACTTCAAAGTTAAAGATGATTCATCACTTGCCTAACTCTTTGAATGCAAGGTGTCTTGTTTTGTAATGACCACATGTCACACATCAAAGTGTGATACTTGTCCTTCATTAATGCATCCTACGTGTCTTCATATGCGGCTACCAAATGTCACAATTCAATTAGGCCACTTGTCACTCAACCAATGTTGCCAAATGTCAATGCATTAGCTATGCCAAATGTCACTAACTTATAGGCTTAGTCATTTTAATTTTCCATGTACCAACTTGACTTGCCACTTGACAATTTCCTATTCCAAATGTGCATTTTAATATCTCAATTCTCTAATGGTATCAATTAATTCCAAATCACTAAATATAATCCACTAGACTAAAATTCTAGACATATGAAATTCACATTCAAATCATAGCACAATTTTAACACCTATAACACATGTACTTTCATGAACATGTAACATTTCAATTAGGGTATAATTTGGTGTTGGACCCCGATCTTTAAGTGTAATTTAGAAATATTAAATGAACTTGAATGAGTGTTTTAATATATGTTTTGTGTATTAGATGAAATTATACTTAAAGGATATTGATGAGAAAAGAATTGTTTGACCTTGATAACTTTAGGATTTGAATAGATTTGTATGGGTTATGAGAGTAAAGTGAATGAGTTGATTGAAATGGAAGTTGAAATTAAGAAATAAAGAGTGAAAGTGTGAAAAGTTGTTAAATTAGAAAAGTTTGACTTTTTGGAGTAAAAGTTGACTTTTTGATTTAGGCCAAATTTGAGAAAATGATCTACATGAAACTTGTAGATTATGTTGAGAGTTTTCTGTAGCCATAAAGAATGGTACTTTTCGATAACGGAGTTAGAAGTTATGATCGATCAAAATCTTGATGTCGTTTAGGATTGACTTTCCAGCACATAAACTTTTGAATGACTTTTGACCCTTATAAAGTGAGAAATTGCCCTTAGGGTCTTGATGGAAGTTGTAGGATTCATGTTGATCTTTACATTGATATAAAATATGACATGTTTGGACTTTGGAGTTGAAAGATAGAAATGTTCAAAGTTAAGTCCTTGTTTAGGGATTTATTAATTTGGATAGAAAGTTTGATTGGGTTTTGGTTTTAGTGATGAGATTGATTTTCGAGTTCTTCAAGGAAGTTGTAGAGATTCCTTTAAGCTTTTTATTGATACCAAATTGGTTAAATTTGGAGTTCGGGATCAAAAGTTATGAATTTTTGAAGTTCTGTGTTTAAAAAAAAAGGTCTGAGTCATTTCGCGATCGCGAGATGCTCGCGATCGCAAATGAGCCTTTCCCTCCGAGGCTCACACTCTTGAGCCGTCGCGAGTGCGAGACGTCTCTGTCGTTTCTCCTCAACTCGCGACCGCGAGCCGTCTGGTACAGTGCGGCCCAAATTTTGTTTAATTTGATTTTTTCTGGACTTTTTTTGCTTATATCTTTTCCGTCCGACATCCGATTGATTCGATTTTTAAAGCATTGGATTCCTAAGACAATTACCTACATCCTCATGGGAAATTTATGAATTTGCGAGATTAAATTGAGGATGATTGATTGAAATCAAAGTGAGATAAGTTAGATAATTTTCTGAACATGGTTCAGTATTTTGAGAAATTCGGGAGTTGTGGAGCTCCAATTGAGTTGATTCTTGAGGCAAAATAAAATTGAGACATGGGGCTACAATTCATGTGAAGGGATCGAATTCCAATTTAGTCCCTAAGATAGTCAATTTCTGGATTGAAGTTGGGTTAATGTTCAGTCTCGGATTAGTTAGAGCTGAACTAGTATTTTGACCATAACTTCCTCAATTTTGATCCGATTTGAGCATTTTTGGTGTCGTTGGAAAGATGAGACATAGAGGAACACTTTTTAAGGAGAAAGTTTTGCCAAATATGTCATTTACCTGCTCAAAATTAGGATGCAAGATGGCTGTTTTTAAGGCTAAGTGCAGGGGTAGTTTTGGAAGTCCACTTAAGTTGCATTGTTATAAGGCTTATTGGTGAAGGCTTATTGGTCATTTTACTGTCATTAAACAGAAGAGTGAAGAGCTGTCATTTTAGAGGGCAGTAGTTCAAAAAATAAGCAAAAGAAATAAAAGAAATGAAGAAGAGAGGGAGAGAAGAGAGATGGTGTGTTGGTGAGAAAAGGAGAAGAGAAGAAGAAGGCTTGAGCTAGCGGTCTGTTTTCTACTTGATTTTAAGGGGTTTTGAAGCTTTCATGAAAGAAAAAGGTTGAAGAAGAAGATGGTTTCATATGGAGCTTGGAGAATTACGAAAATGGAGAAGATGAAGGTAAGAGTTGATTTTTTTTTAATATTTGATTTTGATGAGTTTTTGGTTTAGAAACCTTGGAAATGTGATGGGATTGAGTTTTCCAAGGTTAATTGAAGTGATTATGCTATGATTGATGATTAATTTTGGGATTAATGGAAGTTGGGGTTTATGCCCAATTTTTAGGATTTAGGGGTTTTGGAAGTTTTTGAGTTAGATGGCTAAATTTTATGAGGAATTAGTGTTTTCTAAGATTTATTTGAGTAATTATGTATTTATGATGTTGAATTTGGGTGATTTCAGTTTAGGAAAAATTGAATTGGAAGAAGGAAAGAAGCTATGGGCAAATTGACGATTTGGACAAGTTCTTAGCATCGATTCGAGGTGGGTACCATATTTATTTTTGAAATTATAAGCTTTGTGTATGTTTTTGAAAACTCAAGAAAGTATGAGTGTTTATAAATTATGGTTTTTGAATGAATTCGTTAAGAAATTGTATTACTTTACGTTTGAATTATTTACAACAATTACCAAATTTGTTTAAATTAAATGTTTTCAAGCGATTGGATATTTTGCTAAAATTGTTACGGATAAGTGAATAAAAATGTTTTCGAGTTTTGCATTCTTTGATTTTTTAGTGATTTTGATAAAATTGAGAAGATGATTAAATTCATTATTTTGGAGTGACCTTTGAATTCTTTGTATCTATTTGATTTAATTATAAGCCATGCTTCTATTTCAAAAAAATAAGAAGGAAAGTATCGACTTTTAGTTATTTCCAAATGGGTTTGAAAAATTGTTACAAGTTTTGAATGATTGATAAATTATGAAATGTTGTATTCCTTGATCTTGATAATTGAGAAATTCTTTGGGTTTGAATGATTAAATTTATTGCTTTTGAAATTATCTATAAAAATATTGTTTATAAAATGCTTGAACAATTTATGATTTCCGAATACTTTCGGAATTAGTTATATGATATTGCTTATAAAAAAGTTTGAAAAATTTACAATTTCCGAATACTTTTTGAATTAGTTATAAACTATTGTTTATAAAAGTGTTTAAAACATTATGCTTTCTGAATATTTTTGGAAGTGTTTATAAAGAAAAATTATGATTTCCGAAAGCTTTGAAATGGTTATAAAAATATCTTTTATAAAAGTGTTAGAAAAATTATGATTTCCGAATATTTTGGAAATTATTTACAAAATATTGTTCATGAAAGTGTAAAATTATTATGATTTCCGACTATTTTGAGATTTATTTATAAAAGATTGTTAATGAAAGTGTTTGGAAAATTATTGATTTCCCACTACCTTTGAAATTGTTATAAAATAGTGTCTATGCAAAGGTTTGAAAACTTATGATTTCCGAAAACTGTTGAAATTGTTTATAAAATATTGTTTATGAAAATGTTTGAAAAGTTATGATTTCCGAATGCCTTAAGAATCATATATAAAATATTGTTTCTATAAATGTTTGAAAATTTTGATTTTCGTATGATTATTTTCTTTCTTTTGGAATATTTTTAGAAATTTGCTATATGTTCAATGATTGAAGCAATTGAAATTCTTAACTCCGAATGTTTTAAAAAAAATGTTACAAGTTGTAACTGTTTGAAAATTTTGATATTCGTATGATTAAGTTATTGCTTTCAAGATGATTTTAAGTAATTTTAAGTTTCGGATTATTTGAAAACTTTGATAATGTTCTATGACTTAAGAAATTGAAATGATTGATGATTTGATTGTTTTTTAATAGAAGGTGAAATTGCTACATGACTTTCGGATGATTTGATTGTTTTTTTAATATGCATTGTGATTTTGAAATGTGTGTGACTTTATGATTTGTAGAAATTGTTATGATCTATGCATTTCTTTGTGTTTGGAATCATTATGTTTGAATATGACATAATGTGAAATTGTGAATGTGAATGTGTCTTGAATGGCAAGATATGAAAATTTGAATTTTCGAAATGTGCCTTCGGGCAATTTGATTTTTTGAGCATGAATATGTGTATTATGTGGGTTTGGTTAGGTCCCCTTCGTAAGAGTCAGTGCACTAGTCTCCCTTTGATAGCCTTCTCCCGGCTGCCCGCTAGTGGCATAGGAGCTCCGATTACGGACTCCCCTTTGTTCACGGCTCCATAGGACCGCTATGCGGGAATGTGCAGTACGTTTCATTAGGACCGAACCAAACCACTTTGATATGTTATGCGCTTTGATTTGTTACTTTGTGATGCATTTTTATGTGCTTCATTCATGTTTCGAAATTTCTAGTGATTTGTGAAGTTTGAGAAATGAGAAATTGAAGTTTCAACCGAGAAATTTTTGAAATTGTTTGAAAAGATGAAAAGCTTGAAAAATAAGCCCTCGGGCAAAACTTTGTGAAAAATGATTTCTACTTATGTTTCAAACTATAAATATATTATCCACTGAGCTGTCAAGCTCACCGCACCTTTCATCCCCATCTCTAGGTTTTCGAGCAGGAGATCGGATGAAGACCGTCAAGACATCAGTTTTGCATGTTTTTGTAATAGGGTTAGTTGAGATTATGGTGCCGAAGTAATTTTGATAACGTATAGACTAGCTAGAGATGCTTAGGGTGATAATTTGGTGTTCCTAA
>JANKOE010000009.1:16161010-16175817 GCA_026284465.1 Erythroxylum citrifolium | reverse complement strand
GCAAAATGATTTCTTAAAAAGTTTTGAAATCTATCGTTTCTCCAAACTAAGCATGCTTTCTTTTTCCGATCCAACAAAATCCATGGTAATATTATCCCATTTCCATTGAGGAATCGAAATAGGATGTAACAAACCAGATGTAACTTGATGCTCAGCTTTAACTTGCTGACATGTCAAACATTTGAATATATAATCTACAACATCACATTTGATACCTGACCACTAGTAATGCTACCTCAGATCTTGATACATCTTATTTCCACCAGGATGCATTATAAAGATAGTATTATGGGCCTCAAAAATAATTTTCTCTTCAATTCATCATTAGCTGGCACACGCAATCGATCTTTGTAATTCAAATCACCATCTCCTTTCACAGAAAAGTCAGGTTGTTTGCCTTCTTGAGTTGCCAAGACAAGTTGTTGCAACTTATTATCAATTTTTTGGGCATCATAAATTTCTTGTCTCAAGGTAGGCCTATCTTTCAACTATATTAGAGCTCTATCAGATGCAAGTCTCATTTCACTCTGCTGCACTGACAATGCTGAAATAGTCTTCCGACTCAGGGCATCAGCCACGACATTAGCCTTACCCGGATGGTAATCCACAATGCAATCATATTCTTTAAACAGTTCCATCCAACGTCATTATCTCATATTAAGTTCCTTCTGGGTAAGCAGGTACTTCAAACTTTTATAATTAGTAAAAATCCTACACTTTTCACCATACAAGTAGTGCCTACAAATTTTCAAAGCAAACACTACCGTTGCAAGTTCAAAATGATGTGTAGGGTAGTTCTATTCGTGAGGCTTTAGTTGCCTAGAGACATATGCAACTACCTTTCCATCCTGCATCAAAACATAGCCCAACTCCTTTCAATCATTGTAGTCACACAAACGTCTGACCTCTAACAATATCCATAAAACAAGTTAAGAGAACTCTACAATTACTAGAGAGAGAGAGTTAAGCAAGGAGTATTAGCTCCTTTAGAGCCTACATTTATTTATAATAGGTTTTGAATATTTTAGTTATCTAATTGAAATTAAATTCTAATTTTAACTACACTTTAATTACAATTGCGATTAATTCTAACTAAATGTCAATTATGCCTAAATATGATTCAATATCCCATATTAATATTTATTTATTAAATATATCATATTTAATCATAAATTTTCTCAAACTTTACAATCAAATTCAATGTGATTAAAATACATTTTCTCTCTTAAACTCATTCTTTATGTGTGACATTTTAAGTTCTTAAATATGTTAACAATAGATATAAATCATAAACTTAAATCATATTTAGAATTAAATAAATTAAACTCTTTTAATTTATCTTTAATTCTCTAATTAAATAATTTTTGTCCATAGTTGACATCTAACAATACGTCACGGCCTCTTAAATATTTAAGAATGTCGAAATGGTTTTGATTGATCTTTTTATACATGATTGTCTATATCATTCAATCCTTTCATCATACAATATTCTTATTAGATGTAAAACATGAGAATGTCTACTCTATTTGAATCTAATCATATTAATTCTCACCCAATAGTAATTAATTCTATTAGTGATATTTTCCAAACAAAAATTATTGGTGATATTTATAAACTATTTTTCAAAGTATTATTTCACCTCAGCCAAAGATTTCTTGAATCTATTCTAATTGAGAACAACAAAATATTTTTCTCAATTACTTTAGGTTGATGAATTCTACATTAATTACTCAATTATCTCTATATAGTTCATGCTACATCTAACAACTTACGACAGAGTTATTATTGGCTATAATAAGTCATAAGTAGTATCAAAATACAACTATTCTTATATGAGATACTTTGAAGATCTCAAGTTAAATATACTTCCGACTGAGTTATCATTGACTATAATAGGTCATTAGTAGAATCAAAATATAACTATTCTTATATGAGATACTTTGAAGATCTCAAGTTAAAGAAACATTTTACAATCATCACAATAAGAATTTTCATAGGCATACGAGTAATGTTTCAAATGGAATTCTCATATATGATCAGTTCAATAAACTTGTTTTGTAATAAACATCCACACGTTTATTTAAGTATCTCTATATTTTAGTTTATGAGATTAATTAATTCCTTAATAAGAAAGAAACATAATGGGTGTTAATCTTCTTTTTTTTTGATAATTGGGTGTTAATCTTTTTACGCTCTATTAATGTCTATTCTTAATAGAATAATAATTAGGAATAATACATAAATGCAATATGAATCTTATAATTACAATCTCATCATAATTTATTTACAATGTAAACTTATCTCATAAACTTCATCATATATATCTAGTATATATAAGATAAATAATGTCCTTAAATAATTAATTAGTTGTACGATATAAACCAACAATATATAATCAAGAAAATGTTGATGACACAAAAGATTGTCACTTCGAGAAACTTGGAATCATTTTAAACATCACTTTCAAGGGATAACACTAAAAATAATAAAGTTGATTTTCTATGATAGTTCAGAAAATGTCAGAAATATTGTAAGCATGAAATTAGTTGGCTTATTAAATTTTGTGCTATTTTCAATATAACATATATTCTAAGATCAACTTCCATTAAACCTTAATATAACATATATTCTAAGATCAGCTTCCATTAAACCTGCTGGTTTCCTTTTCAATTCTTTTATGTATTCTTAGTAACTATAATCACACATAATGCTAGACGTTATTAGATGTGTTTAATAGCACATTTTAATAAACAAGCTCAATTCATATAACGGTTGGCATATTCTAATGACATCCAACAGTTTGGATACTACGGTCGCGACAATTTTCCAAACTACGAGGCCCAAGCTACTGCGTTTCACGAACACATTGAAGTTGATAGAAGCTGAGTCTGGACAGACTCCCAGGATTTGAACTAATATACAAATTCAAGCAGGGATCATCATCTTTGCCTGGAAAAGTAAATCAGATTGCATTTCGTTCTGTTTCTTCTTTCTGTTTCAAAGTCCCCTTCCACTTTTCCTTTTTGCGAGAAATGTAAATATGTATTAAGCCTAAAAGGCCATCAGAAAATACAAGAGAGGCAATGGAGCTAATCAGGTTATAAACACAACCTGAATCATTACATACGTTGCTTACTCAACCGAAGCTCTAGGATATTCATCTCTAAGTCATAGAGCACAGCTGATAAAGGATTAATTTATGTTCCAATTTGAGCTTGTAAGTAAGGTGCATTGGTATTTGTGGGGAAACATAGTGATATGGCATCTAATTTTGTCAATTAGATCCTTGACGAACTCATTACTTCGGCTTTGGTCAGTGAAAATCCTCCTATTCCCATCGTCCCATATGTGAGTGAGTAAATAAGCCAGTGCTATGTTGTAGATCCATCCATCACCTTCCCTCTTTGTGCTTGACTTTCAGGCTCCATTGCACTATTTCAAGAGCCTCACCGGGTGCATGAGATAAATTGCAGAGCTTCAACAATACATTCTTCGCTGTTTTGATATATTTGCATTCAAATAATAGATGTTTAGGTGATTCCAGTGATGCCTTACAGAAGGTGCACCAAGTTGGTACTATGAGGTACTATAGATGATTTCAACTTTGACTACCAGATTCTGTGCTAATCTACTTTACCCATTAGGAGGGAATTCATCATGAATCATCAACTTTGACTACCAGCTTCTGTGCTAATCTACTTTACCCATTAGGAGGGAGTTCATCATGCAAGTCTAGAACAGATTAAATTTCATCCAAAGAAGGGTTGCCGTCTGAGCTGGAAAGACCAACAAGATAATGATGTGCGCGTCCGTGCTATTTCTGCAACTATACCTAGCTTAAATTAGTGGTATGGTGCAAAACATTAGCATGTTAGCAACAGAATCTTATCAGAAATATGAAAAATAAAAGCTAAAAGATCTTCAAATAAGTTCATACATTCCTCTGATGACTATTATTGAACCTGCTCCATACGAAAACTCAAGGGCTTGGAAAGCTACAACTTCATACGAGATATACAAGGAATTACAAATCCAAGTACCTAAATATTGAAAGGGGAAAAACAGATGCTATAACATTTCCAAAGAGTATTCGTGAATGAATTCCATCATAGCTGAGTCACATCATAGTTTTTCCCTCGGCATGACATCCATTCTGATCCAAAGACCAAAGAAAGGCAAAATACACTACAACAACAGACATTATAAACATATAAAACGGCTTTGTATAACGAAGTTCTCCATGGAAGAACTTCAACCAAAACTTTTGCCAGATTTAAGACAAAAGCTCAGATGTCTGCACTCCCGCTTCTCCAAATGAGAGAAAATATGTATACATACATATAAGATCTTACATCATGGCTCCAGTTTCAAAGAAACAACCCGGCACTGTCTGTTGCGTTTTGCAGCTTTGACAAAGACTACTGAGAGGCAGGAGGGAGCCCACCATGGACGGCGAACCTTTTGCTCTCCTTTTAGGCAAGCAACTGCAATTAATTCAGTATCAACACATTTACTCTGATAAAGCCTATTTGTAGACACAGGGATTGAAAGAAGCTTGTCTAGCAAAAGAATAAGCAATTTCTCATTGGAAAAAAAAAAAGCAACTTAACTACTATCAAACTGTGAGAAACACAAGTGAATTAGCACACTATTCTAGTTAAAATTATTACCACTACTTGATGCAACAAAAGAAAACTAAATTTCTTTTCTGGAAAAGGAAAGTATTTCTATTTTGATCTTCCCTTATTAGTTTAGAGTTTGGATCTATTGAGCAATAATAAGAATTCTTATTAAATAAGAATAAATCTTTATTTTGAAAGTTTAGTGGGTTTCTTATTCCATTAGGATTAGTGTTTCAAGACTTTTCTATATATATGTTACGTTTCTAACATTTAAGAAATAAGAACATAGAATAAATTTTTAAACATGATTGTTTTCTCTCTAAGACTGGTTTCTCAACTCTAGAAGTGATTTCTACAAAACTATTGGTGTGATTCCAATAGCTTTGTCTGTTTCAAATCCTACATATTTTTTCTAGTTCTTGATACAAACCCTAGGAGTGATTTATAGACCTATCCCTTATTTCAAAGATTTTAGCCCTAGCTCAAAATTCCAGTAACCCTATTTTCAGTTTATATCTGTTTTATCATTGTCATGTCCTCTATTTCCAATCATGCACATAACAGAATGAGTATAAAGAATGCAAAGCTCATGACACTTAAATATATATAATATGTGCCAAGCATTGCCAGCCAAGTTGCCCAAAAACTGATGCCCCAGTGACTTGAAAGGCTAACAACTGGTTAATTGTCAACAAGAGATTGCTACAAGTGTAAAAGGATGCTTCTTGGACAAAATCGAAACACACGATACTACTAAAATTTATATGGCATTGTGTTTATAAATCAAATTGTTCATTGCGTTGAAGAAATCAAGAAGCGCATTCTTTAGAAAAGGTTATGATGCATAGAAAAAACACATTGAAGATGTATATTACAACATAGCAATATAATAAGGAGAAATTCCATAGCATAACAAGTGCAATAGAAGATACTGAAAATATATGTAGGTGTCATACTAATAAAGTTTCTCACAACCAGGAAGTAATCTAAAACTTTTTACAGAATCGCACACAACTACGAACTTGATTTTTGAATGATACACCAATTATGGCTAATTCTTGACACACGAGAGAGAGAGAGAGAGAGACATATTTTGGGGGGAGAGGGGGAGGAAGGGAGGAGAGAAAAGGTGGATGAGGATAGTATGGACAGGACATACACGCACACATAAACAGAGGGAGAGAGAACCTTTTATTCGTCTTAGCTCCTTGCAGAGTGTGATGAAATCTCCCCACTTCATGTGACATCGCCTTATAAACCGTAGAATCTGTTCAGTTGTGAACATTGACATGCCCTCTAGATATTCTCCATTAACACCATTTTCTTTGAAAATCTGCCGATAGCTACCCAGATTTATTTCTTCCAACCATAAACCAACATCCTAAAAAACAAGAAGTTAGGCACACTCCATTAAACAGGCACAAAAGCCAGAAATTGCTGCTTTCCCAAAATGTTTCTACAGATAAATGGAGCAAAAGATTCTCTTTCATCTCTACTTCACATAATGCTTCTATAATTGAGAATCTTCCAAACAAGTCCAAAATCAGTGCAGACTCATTAGCAACCCTATAGGAATCATGGTGTTTGCAATTGCTCATTACATGCATGTCCACAGAAGCACAAGCATGTAAAATATGACACCAAGCACATCATTTTACATTAATTCAAGAAAGAATGGGAATTTGGTTCATCATTGTCTATCAAAGCTTATCCCAGCACATTAGGAGTTGCATAAAGTGCAAATACACAGTTGACAAGTAACTGCTATGGCACATTACAATCAATGTAAGAAGATGCTCCCTCCAGGAACACTAATAAGCTACAAAATAAGAGCATACAGAGCTTACGCAGCTGCAAAGCTAAAATTTTGACTCAGCTTTGGAAAAATGACGAGGCATGAAAATTACCATCATACTTGTAGTAATTTTTAATATGGAATGTTACCCAACTTCTGTAGTGGGAAGTACGAGTTCCATATCTCCACCTTATTGAGTAATAAGAGAACAGATCAAGGGAAATATAAACGAGGTAAACAAAATAATTCAACTACAAGTGTATATATTCTGGAGTGTCTAATATAATAGATGCTTAGAACGGGCAATTTGGCAAGAAATACCAAAAGACCTTAATACAGTACCCAATTTGGTAACAGAAACCAGGATTCAATAATGAACTGATCACACTAAGACTGGGTATCAATTATAAACAACTTGACTCCAGAAATTCCCATCATCCTCTTTACAAGTATTTTGATAGGCATGGATAGAAAAAATATAGTCAATTTTACTTGTATTAAAATTTTCCAAATAGGTTAATTAAGGTGCGCACAAGAACTAGCATAAAATGCACAATTAGATGAAAGAACAGAGAAATCAGCAGGGACATTCACACAAAGTAAGCGGAGGGAATATGCGTTCAAAGTAGCAAAATCTGTAGGGAGCAATAGCGGATCTAACACAAGATCCAATAACAGGTAAGTAAAAAAAGGGATTGGTTGATTAGGTTTTACCTCAACAGTCCAAATGAAGAAATCAAGAGGTTCAGGAGGCATTTCTTTGCTCATTTCCTTCACCTAAACATTCACCATCAACCAATTACAACAAAAATTATCCAACCCACTCCACTTTCAGAGATTCCAATATCAGGTGACTGCTCAACAAGCATAAAAACAGTAACAGAAGTGATATTAGTAGTTTCTCAAGAAAGAATTAGCCTTTAGTTCCTAGCATGTATATATACGTATCAGCTTAACAAACGCAGAGTAAGTGAAGAGGAAGAGAGAGGAACAGAGGAGAGAAAAAGTATGGGATTTTAGACAACAGAGAAAGATGGAGTTTTTACACTTATTCCCGGAAAAAAGAAATAAATTGAGGGCACAATGAGAATAATAATACAGCATAAACATCTTACATGTATGAATTAACTAAACGACACCCTAAAGCAGTCAGCATAGTCTGAATCGGTATTTTTTAAACTAGTTTGTACCTGCTTTACCCTACATATATATAAAAGTAAGTTTTGTCAAGTAGTAAGACTTACAAAAATCATAGATCGTAATACCAAAAACTAAAATGTGTTACGACTTTGTCGAAACTGTTTTTAAGAAATCATAAATTCAAGTTATTAGAATCGACACCCATTACAAATAGGTAAAGATCTTCTATACCCTTTATTTTGTGCCCCTGTCTCTTTTTAATCTTAACCATCCAATTTATTGCAATGGATGGCTAGGATTAAGGGGGTACTGAGTAGGTACAAAATAAGGGGGACAGAAGATCTGCCCTCGTTACAGATAGGATGGAGTGGAACAAAAACAAAGGTAAACCAAGAGAACTTGGGAGACCTAATGCAAAGGAAAAGACATAGAAGAACGTGTTCAACTTATCAGTTGTTTTTTAGGTTATTGACTAAAAGTTAAATTTTTGACTATTTTAAAAAGATATTGTTGTATTCAGTGAATAGCTTATTGGTTAGCTTATTTAACATCAATAAGTTAATTTTTAAAAGCTTTATAAGAAAAACTTTTTTGATAATCAATAAAAACTTAATAGGCAAAAAACCAAATATACTCTCTTTTTATAATTTTTGAATTATAATATATATTATATCTGTGTTATATTATAATTATAAATTTTTTAATTTATTAAATAATAAAATTCATATATATTATGTAAAAATACTATCGCTCGCTACATCATCCATATTAATAAATAATTTAACATTGTATTTATTGTTATTATTATTATTATCATTATTATTATTATTATTATTATTATGTTTTTATTAAAGCTATAAACTTAATTTTTGTAAAATTAAATATCTAAATTCTTATAATTTTTTTAAATCATGCCCTCATAAGTCATTTTACACATCAACAACTAATACTAAACAGCTAATTTTACCAAACATATTTAAAAAACAACTGATGTTATTCACTGGTTAAATCAGCTATCAACTAACCGCTAATAAAATCAGCTAACAGCTAATATAATCTGCTATTTGCCAAATATGACCATAAGATAGAAAATAGACTGAGGGAAGGATGAGTTGGAGCCGCGCTGGATTTCTTTTTTCTATTCAATTCATTTCTTAATATGTGTATAACCAACATAATTTACATTAAATCATTTCTTATCTTAATACAAAATATTATAATAATTGATTTCCGTACTAAATTGAATTATAAATTTTTAATATTATTATTTAAGTATACACCATATTATAATTATTTAAAATTTTGTTTAACTTATGTCAGAATTATTTTGATTAGCACTTATCACACTAATTAAGTTTTCTTAAATAGATAATTAAAATTATTTTTATATAGTATTTTGTTGTTTGTAAACTTTGAGTTGAACTCATTTTATGTGACACCTAATTCTTTTATTATGCATAATATGCAAATTAATTTATAGTTGATACTATTTTGAATGCATGTAAATCAAATAAATCACAACAAATTAAATTCTCAAAAAATTGCAACAAATTTTAGTAATTTATTTTGATTATAGAAGTATATTAATGAAGATCTCATGTAGCTCATTTGATAAAGTTCTAGAATCGTTGAATAGGATGAGGATTCGGGTCTTTATAAGGATGGCCTCAATATAAAATGTATGCCGATCAAATAAAAGAATTTTGAACCATAATTGATGTTAGATAATCATTCTTAAACTACTTAACTTTACAGTTTTTTTTAACATAGTGTCCAAATTTTAAAATTGAGTGACTAACCTTCAAAAATTTTAATAGTTAAGTTAAAAATAATAGTTCTAGTGTTAATGAAAGCTTAGTTGTACATGATGCTTCTTTGGATTTCTTTAGTCATAAATCACAACCTTTCATCATCCTCTAAACCACCAATATGGCCTTTGATTGTAAAGGCAAGGTGTTTGTCTTTATGACAACTTATCGCATTTTTGAGTTCATACTCTTTTTGTCTTGTGGGTACATGTTCTGATTGAGTAAAGTTTTGATCTTTAATGACACAACCTCTAAGACTATATTTAATTAGACGTAAGGTTTTTAATGACATGGAATGGTGTTAATCGTTTTGCAAGCTTTACTATTTATAGCCTTGGAAGTACCCCAAGTGCACGGGTCATGATTTGTAGTATGTGAGGGTCAATCCCATGAGAAGTTGTGGACTAATCAATCCTAAGTTATCTAAGGCTAGAAAATTAATAAAATGAAAATAAAACAAGACAGGAAAGTAAACACGGATAATTGTCAATATATTAATTTGTAAAATTAACCCAACAAAATCAAATATTGAGCACCAACAATTCAACAATGGGAAATCACACAAGATAATTTACCAAATTATGAGAGAGGGATTTATCCTATCATCAATGCTAATTTAATCACTTTTGTGTTATTGGGATGTCAGTTCTAGACTATCGTAGGGTGGATTACTCTCTCTCGAATTATAATCACTAAGCCCTAATTAATAAATCCTAATCAAGTCAAGTCACCTAAATTGTTATTTCTCGATTGACTATCAGTGTTAAACTCTCTAATAAACTACTGGGTCTCACATGGAATCTCTCTCTATACAATAACAGATAAGATTTATTGTGTGTTCTATTGGATCACCTAACTCTCATTAACCTGACTCGATCATTTTGCATTCGACTCACCCTCTCGGTTTGTTACCAAAGCATGAAGATAAAACAATCAATCACAACACCCAATCAAAATAACACAAAAATAACTAGATTAAAATTAACTCAAGGTAAAATCCCAAAAACAGTTAGAACATCTTAATCAAACTCAAATCCATAAACATATTTTGTATTCATCTTAACAATAAAGACAGTGAAAACAAAGAAGAAAGAAATACATATGGAATGGGGGTCAAGACGCCTCGGGAAAGCAACAACTGCTAAGACCTTCTTCTTTCTCCTCTCTTCCTCGTCCTCTTTCTTCTTCTTCTCTCCTCTTAGAGTGTTTCCCAAAATGGTATATTAGAGGCTCTCTTTTAGGGTTACATTATGTTTCTTTTATACTCTTTTCCGATTAGGGCAATCCTAAGGTTTTTTCTGGGTCCGAAAGGTCTGAAAATTCCCTCGAAAACTTAAAACAGGAAGCAGCAACACTTTTATTCATGCATAGGCATCGTGGCCAAGATTTTGGCCTTTTATCACAATCGTGGCAAATTATGCCACAATCGTGGTACCTCCATTAATTATGGCCTTGGGTTAGCTCCCAGGTTTTCTTCGTTATCCACACTTTCCCCTGAAACACTGGCAAACACATTAAGACATCTCAAAAGTATAAAACTGAAGCTCAAAAGCATGCTCTAACCCATGTAACATTTAAAACAAAAATACACAATTCTAACCTAACACGCACTAAACAATCAAATTAAAAATTAAATACAAATTAAACTACCCACAAAAATATGATGCAATTTACAACTATCAAATGGAATGAAATAATTTATAATGGAATGGAATGTAAATAGATATAATATTAGAAAATTGTTGTTTGGGAGGGATGGAAGGGTTCATAATGAAATATAGTGAAATGTTGTTTGGAAGAAGGGCTCATAATGTAATATAGTGAAATGTTGTTAATTATTTTACATTCCATCCTAAACTCCTCAAATCAGATGGAATTAGATGTAATGTGAAATCCTCTCCTTCTATCCTATTCCATTTCATTCCATTATAAACCCTCCTCCTAAACGATGGAATAATATTACATTCTATTCCATTCTACTAATAACCACCCAACCAAACATAGCCTAAGGTTGATTTCCATTGTACCCTTTGTTGCAGAGAAAAATGCAGAAAATTAAGTAAATTGTTGGATCTTTAAAAATACAGAAGTATAAGAGAGGGCGACATCGTTTAAGGAACACCTAATAAGATACACGGTTTAAATAAAAACTACGCTACAATTATCCAAGACGAATGTCTAGTTTGGCTTTTCCCTTACATATATTTGAACATTGTGTAGCGGTTAGAAATGATAGCCAAGTTATAACAGAAAGTTGTTATTTTTTCACTCTTTTGTAATTCTTTAGTAACTTTTTTGTATCTCTTATTCCCTTCTCTTTCTTGTTCAAATGTTCACACGTATCATACAAAATATCAAAACAATCGGTATTAGAGCAGTCAATTCTGGGAAATGTATCAATGGCGGATGAACATAGGAGCTGAGTTACACATAATTGAAGAGAATATGAAGACTTTGATGGAAGCACAAATTAGAAATGAAAATTTGTTAATAGAATCATAAAACATAGCAAATAAATACGAGAAGGACATATTGGAACTCAAATCCATTTTTATGCAGTTTATACAACGACAAGGAGAGGAATTTGGAGTAGTTATTCCGATTATTCAAAAACGCATGAATCTAAGCAATAAACTTGCACAAGAGAAGGGTGAAATTGTGATTCCCGCAAGGTTGTGCAGGATAGAGCTCCCAGCCTTTGATGCCGAGCGAATCAAACTATAGTTATATTTGTGTAAGCATTCAACTAAATCAAACCTCAAAGAAATTGAAGGTGGACATGGCGATTCTTTACACGGAAGAACAAGCTTAGGAATGGTATTAGCTTTACTTAATGAATAGAAACAAGTTTGAAGTGGTGGATTGGAAAAAGTTCACGAGTGCTTAAAAAATGCTTCAATGCAGAGATTTTCAATCATTCAATGGGAGCTTTTAAGGAACTAAAATGGGAAGGTTCATTCTTGGAATACTATGACCAATTTGACCATTATTCTAATCGACTCTCCTTGTTTGAAGAATACCCTATATGGTTCTTCCTTCAGGGTCGCAAACTAGAGATTGAAGTTATATTCTGATTATATAAACCATCTTAATTACATTATGCCTATATGTTGGCGCAGAAACAAGAAATGATGATTGGTTTGGGCGGGAGCCTCCTGTGGTGGGCTGGGGCGTGGCCCAGGCCCCACAGGAAGCCTCTCACCGCCAAGAAGGAATTGTCCCCTTGCTGGATGAGTTGCGAGTCGAACCTAGGACCAAGGAGTTTTGTTGGTGTGGAAAGCCACGCCTCTCACCACTTGAGCGTAGCTCAATGGTATGAGGCGTGCGTCTCAACGCAACAAAACCCTAAGGTCTCAGGTTCGAGCGTTACTACACCCATCGCGCGGTGCAAACCTCACCTGCTGCCACTAAAGGGGACAATACCCCCTTGAGTCGGACCCGATCCGAACCAAAGTATTTAGCTTTTAAAAACTTAGATAACTTACTTGAAAATTTATTTCTATTAATATTTTGTTGATGTAATTAATGGAAAAATATATAAATTGATATTTGAAAAAATTGACATAATATCTATTTTCACATAATTTTTAAATATCAAACAACTGATCCATTTCGAATATATAACCACAATTTGTTTGTTCTATTACATAACTCTTCTATATGTCAGTTTTTACTTATTCCCTAAACTACATTTTAGCTAAAAACAACTGTTTTTGAAGCAAATTGTTTAATTTTAAAAATTTAATAAAAAATGTTAAATAGTAAATAAAAATATAAAATAATTTTTATTTGTTATATTTCTCTTCAATGAAATAAAATTACAAAAGAAAAGTTATATTTTAAAAAAGAAATATATTTAAATTAAATAATAAAAAATCATTTAACATGTATTTAAAAAATATTATTAATTTTCAATTACTAAATTAATTATTATATCTCTTTAATATGAAAACAAATTAACTATAAAAATATTCAAAAATTAATAAAAACTTAATTACAGTCATTACTAAATTAATTAATATATATCTTTAAAATGAAAATAAATTAATTATAAAAAATTCAAAAATTACTAAAACCTTAAGTTGCGGTCGTATCGTGAAGCAATCTGACCACTGAACTACAAAAATCTACCAGGTAACAGCTGTTAACTGCCAAAGTTGTCAGTTCCCAACTAATTGGGTCTTTCAGAAAATTGACCTAGGTATGATATGGGCCGTTCTACTAAGACTCAAACTCTCTATCTGCTCCCAACTTAAAAGAATGGTCTTGATCTGCTAAGTTTCCGCCCCAATAATAGCCCGATTCAACTTCTGCGTCTATCCTCTATACGCAGACGGTCACTAGCGCAAACCATACAACTTTGAGTGGAGTAATTGTTCATTATCATAAATTTTTGTCATTATAAAACAAAATTTTTTTATTAGTAACTACTAATGATATAATTAATCCTGATATGAAATGATATGACACCTTTATTCTTTGCAACATTTGATACGAAAATATAGAAAAAAGTCAAAATTTATGATACATCTTTCTGTTAAGTTAAGAAGACTTCATTTCACTATTAATTTTGATGACAATCAAATAATAATAATCTTAGAAATATGTGAACTGTTTTGATGAGTTAAGTGCGCAGAAAAATGTAAGTGACACAAATCGTCAACTTAAGACGATACATAGTCAACCACAGAAGATACGTGGTCAAACCCAAACGATACTTCAAATTACAGACGGTCAACATAAGAAGACACAGAAGGTCAACATAAGACAGTCAACACAGGAAGATCACGGCGGTCAATATAAGAAGATACAGAAGGCCAACACAAGAAGATACAAAAGGTCAACACTAGACGAAAACGCGACACCAGACGAAGCGCAACAATAGAAGAAGCACATTACCAGATGATGCAAATGAAAAAGATTCTAAAACGTCAGTCAGTTACTTAGTTGGAGTTAGTTACAGGACTCAACTAAGGGCCCATTTAGTTAAGCTTTTATCAGTAGAGCTTTTATTAGTAGAGCTTTTGTCAGTAGAACTTTTCTGAGAAGAGCTTTTTTTAAAAGCCAGTTGACTGTTTGGCTGTCAATTAAAAAAATAATTTTTTTAAAAGAGCTTCATACAGTAGACTGTTTGACAACATAAAAATAAAAAACGCTTTTATTAATTGTAAATATATTTTATTTTATAATAAAATTATTTATGCTAAATAATTTTTAAAGTATACCAATATACAAAGTACTATCTTGTAGAAAATAATTTAAAGAGCTGTCTCATTTTCTTATAAGAAATAAAATTAATATGAAAAATAAATATTAAAACATGTATAAAAAGTTAAATAATATTATAATCCAAAAATAAATATTTAAGCTGAAATAGTTAAATGCACAATAAACTATGCATTTTATCGTAATACAAGAAGATTTGCAATATGTTCCCTCGCA
>JANKOE010000009.1:16119989-16130933 GCA_026284465.1 Erythroxylum citrifolium | reverse complement strand
AATTTGGTATCATTTGGAGTTGAATTGAGGAAGTTTGAATTAAAGTAAGTGAGAGGTCAGTTGAGAGAGCATGAATGATGTATGAGCACATTTTGGTATTTTGATGATATCTTGAGTTGTAGAACTCCGATTGAGGTGATTCTTGTTTCACAATAAAAAAGAGACATATACCTATGATTTCTATGAAGAAGTCAAATTGAAATTAAGACTTTAAGTTTTCCAAATTATGTTCCGAAGCAGGAGAAATGAGTTTAAGCATGGTGATTGATTTGTATGGGCATGCTATTTGAACAAAGTATGAGCGAATTTTTGAAATTTTATGAGAACAAAGATGAATTGATAACGTCTAATAAGAGTTCAATGAAAAAAAAACCCTTCAAGGTAATAGGCACGCGTTCATGTTTTCGAATGAAGGTTGGGTTCCGGAAACGGGGTCCAACAATCATCAAACCCAAATCCATCTTATACATTCAAAAGAAAGAACCATAAAGATGAAATGAAATGTCACTTGGAAGGGTTGGAATAGATTGGGAAGATAGCAACACTATAACCCTTCTTCTCCTTCTTACTTTCTCCACCTCTCTTCATGTTTCTCTCCTTTATATCTTTCTTAAAGTGGCGGAAATGGAGCTGTCTTTTAGGTCTTCATTCTTCTCTTTATATATCTTTTCCATTTAGGGAAAACATTAGGGTTTACCCAGACCTAAAAGTCCGAAATAGCCCTCAAAAAGTCACTTTTTAGAAGCCGGTCTGCATTTGTTATCACGCAGGCCATGATCGTGGCCTATAGTGCCACGATTGTGGCACTCAATTTTTTCTCTCTGTCATTATCGTAGCCCTAGGCCTTACTTCTGGCTTCCTTCGATTTCTGTCCATTCTTCGATATTTGATCTGAAACATTAACAAATACATTAAGACACCTCAAATACAAAAAATTTATGCTCAATAGCATTCTCTAACCCATAAAACACTGAAAACACAAATTTCTAATTGAATAACATAATCCTAACCTAAGCATGCACTAATCATTAAATTTAACAACTAAACACATACTAAACTACCCACTAAAATATTATGCAACATACATCTTTCACTTGTAACTTGAATGTTGTTGGAAATTAATAGGAAAAAATAATCAATCAAGTAAAACTATGGTGAAAAGGGGTAAGTCTACATTTCTTAAACTAATTGTTTTCACTGGAATTTATAAGATATGGAAAGAAAGAAATAAGAGGAGATTTAAGAAAGAGCAAATGATTGCAAACATCTTTTATTCGAGCTTAATGAATAATATCAAAAAGTATTTTACATTGTGTATGAAGGAGGAGCCACGATGTTGTGAAGTAACAAGTAAATAGGGAATTATATGACATTCAGTATACTGCCAAAATTCAAGTTTAAGGAAGATTGTGTAATTTAAAGCTTGTAGCAATTGGTAAAATTCCTTAAATGTAATTTAAAGATGTGTATTAGTTTTAACCATAAGTTCACGATATAACTGTAGCTAGCACTAACGAGGATGGGTAAATCTAATGAAGATTAAAATTACTAGTACTTACCACTTTTCTATTATATAGTCTGACAAATTATGGTGATGAAACTTAATTAAATTCAAAATTAAAACAATAAATTAAAATAAATCAACATAATTGACTAACTGAAAAAAGATTAGACTAAGAAACAATCAAAGAAGATAATGGTTTCTCATGCAAATCTTATTTTCTTATGCAATTATGATTTCACTAATCAATTTAATTTATAGTTCATTAGATCATGAAAATTCCTCAATTATGATAACATCTTTCTCAAGACTATTAGTCTAATCTTATGTTGATTAATTGAAATCTCTTTCTAATTGAAACCCTTGAAATTGCATTAATCAATTTATAAATTTCATTATTAGGTTTGAACTTAATCAAGAGAATTTATGTTTACATATCTCTAGGTTTGCATATAACTCCTTTCAATTATGCTAGATCTATTCATACATTGGATTTCTTAATCTCAATTGCTTGGAATCATATATGATTCAACTTGCTAGTAATATTAATTCAAGAACAATTAAGAACACATAAATGAATCTCAATGAAACTAAAAAAATGAATTAAATTAAAATAAAATACTACAAAATCTATCCTGAGGTTCATTTAATCTAAGTACTAAAAAAGTTTTAGTTTGTAACCTTAAAAGACATAACATCAAAACTAAAGGAAAACCAGAAAATTAAAAGAAACATGATGAAATCTCTTTTGTTCTTTAATAAATCTTCTTTAGATCATTTAAAATCCACTAAGCATGTTTTTCCTTTCATTTCCTTTTATCTTTTTATTGTATTAGGTCATAAATTTATGTTTCTTGAGTCTTTCCATTAATTTTTCTCTTAAACTATAATTTATTACACATTTATCAAAAACAGTGTACTATGTTAATTATGCTAGATTGTCCATTATAGGAATATAATCTAGCATTACTACTAATCTAAGAGTGGAGGCTAAATATTTTAAGATCAAGCCCAATATGATTTAGATAGTTCAATAACTAGTGTAGTTTAATGGCCTACTGAATAAGGGTCCAAATGTATACATTGCAATTTTTTTTGGAGATCTATAATACTTTCAAGATTGATGGAGCTTTGGGGATGTTATTTTGTTGAGGTTATTCCTTTTATATTGCAGGAAAGAACTAAATAATGGTCGAAGTCCTTGCCTCCTAAATTTATTACCATTTAGAATGGACTTGTTGAAAAGTTTTTAGCTAGGTATTTTCCTCTGACATGAATAATAAAATTCAATAATGACATCTTTTTCTTTTAACAATTAGAGATTGATATGTTGTATGATACTTAGGAGAGATGGAAGGATTTATTGAGAAAGTTCTCATACCAAGGACTTGATTTAGGATCACAAATCTAAATGTGTCATAGTAGATTAAAGTATCCATCCATATGGTTGATTGATGCATCTTCAGGTGGGACCACTAGCTTTAGAACTCCTTAGGAATTGCAAAAGATGAGGGAAAACATAGCTATAAATAATTACTAGTAGAGGAAAATAAGCTAAATCTAAAATCAATTTATGTACATGATGATGACATAATGATAATATTAGAAATAAAGTTGGGAGCTTTAAGCAAGAAGATTGACAATATGAGTTTGGTAACTCAATCAATACAAGTGATGAGTTATGATATTGTTGGTGGTGGACACATATTCATAAATGTTAGGTGTCTAATATTATGGGATAGTCAATTGAGACAATTGATTTTGTGAAAATCAGCTTTAAAATATTCCTGATAATAATACTTATATTTTAGGTTAAATAAATTATCCTAACTTTTTATAAAATAATCAAGGGTAGTAAAGACTAAAGCCTCCCATTAGATTTCATCAATAGCAATAGCAACAAAGAAAGTTAAGACTTGAGGATCTCAAGACAAAATTCATTACGACATTCAATTAAAATATAGGTCAATGAAGTCAATAAGGGAATTATAGAGGATGTTTTGGTTAAGGATGACAAATTTATCTTTTATGTTAATTTTGTAATCATAGATTTGGACGATGATTGAGATATTCCTTTAATCTTAGGTAAACCTTTCCTAGCTATGACTAAAACTATGATAGATGTGTATAATGAGAAACTAATCTGAAAGGTAGAGGATAAGGAAATAATTTTTAAGATATCCGAAGTTATGGGATGTCCCCTTAATAAAGATAATATTTGTTTCTTTATATACAATTGATACTAAATATATTATAGAATTTGTAGTATTTGGAGGCGACTCAATGTTTAACTAAAAGACCTATATAAAAGTACCTGTTAAGAGGTAACCTAATGATTTAGATTTTTTTCTTTAATTTGGAAGTTTCTAGGATCTTTAACAACATTTTTAGTATATATTTTTTACATGGTTTTAGTTTTTAATTGCATGAGTTTTGAGTTAAAAGCAATTCTACATTCTTGTACATAAGTGTGCTTTTGTATTCTCTCATAGTTGGATATCGTTATGTTACTTTGGATAAGAATTGATTGAGTTCTATAGGTTATATATGCAGCATGATATTAAAAAACAAATCCATATATACCTTATATTATAAAACACCCTTTTATTTAGGAAGGGCTTATGTTCCTCTTATAAAAAATTGGTTTTTGATCATGGATGATTATTTATAGAATTTGACAAGCCTTATGATCTTCTATTATTGAGGGAGTACTAGCTATCTTGACTTCATGCGTTCTCCTTATCTATAGTTTTTTTTAATTCTTATATGTTGGTACATCGAGGGCATTGTACATCTTAAGTATGGTAGAGTGATTTTACCTTAAGCTTTAGTTTGTTTATAAGCATTCAATCCAATTATGTTTAGTTTAGTAAGTGGAGATTTTGAGAAATTAAAGAGATTGAGATGATAAAGTTGATCTATTAAAATTGATTCTTTCTTGTGAATGGATTGTATTAGGTTAATAATTATGATCACTGATGAGTATGTAACTTAATAAATAACTTTGATAACATTTTCAAATTGAATAATGATTCAAAAGTATAATACTGACATATTTTGAGTTTTTTAAAGTTTAGGTTAAGGTGTGACTAATTAGTCCTCTTGAATATGAATTGGTGAAAAAATTACAAAAATAAAGTGAGCATAGTAAGTCCTACTCTATTAATTTTGACCTTAGCACTGGGTCAAAGTTATTAGTGGTTCTGATAGCTAATTAAATTGTGACTTGATTGAGAAATTAAAGGCATTTGCCTAAAAAGCTCAGGATGATGTTTCAACTAAGCCAATTATTCTTATAAAAAATCAAATAAAATTGCATTAGTTTTTTATTATGACTTATCAAGTACTTATTGGCTTAAAATTTTTACTCTTTTTATGTCCGCTTTATACATATAAGGTGAGGTTATTTGAATTAAGTTAAATTTGAAAGATTATTTAATTAGGTTGAAATTAAATTACAAGTTGGTTTATTATTTAGAGACCTAAATGGTGGATGAATAGGATGATTAAACTAATGATGGTTATAACTGACCTCTATGATTGAAATATTTAACTTTCTATGAATATAACTTATAGGATGATGTCTTTTAAGATTGGTTTACTTAATAGCAATCATATGCTTAAGTTTTGGGTAATTTGATATGTGTTAATTCAACATAATTTTAGTATGACTTCGAGAACATTTTACTTGTGTGTTAATGGTTGTTATTGGATTTACTACTCAGTTTGTCTTATATTTTGCTTGTAGGCCCTGTTTTAGCTCCAAAATAAAGAAGGACCAAATTTGGACAAATTGGATTCAAATTGAAGCAAGTTTTGGCATGGTTTTAGAGGAAGGATTTATACATGGCTTATAATAGAACCTTGTTCGATTTATGTTTAGACTTAAAGAAGATGGATCCAATATGCATTTATATTATGAGTCTATATTAAAGGTGATTTTTACAAAAAATTCTATCTGGTTCCAATTTGTGTTCTTTCTTGATTTTTGTTAATTTTCTTTATAATGGTATGAACTAAATTGGGCTAAATAAAGATAGGATGAACTTTAAAACTTTTTTTAAAAATGATTCTTCAATTTAGTGAAATAATTAAGTTTCCTTGTTAATTTTCATGATTACTTTTTAAATTTGAATTGAAAAATTTTTAATGCCTTAATTGAATTTCAAATGTTATATGTAAATATTAAGAAATCATATGTATGAAAAAATTGTGGCACATATAATAAGAGTTACTTGAAATCTAGAGTTAGGATTACATAAATCTTAAAGATTATAGTCAAATCTAATTAAGGAAATCACATAAAAAGTTATTGCATTCTTAATAATTTTTATTAAAAAGAAATCTCAATCAATCAAATTAAGGATATGAGTTGTATTTTTTAAGAAATAATGTGGTTAGATTTCTAAGTTCTATCAGCATAAGAAACAAAGGCTAAAAATTGAATCAAGATAATTTTAAGCACAAAAAGTTTATAGGGGAATTCTACATCTGGATCTTATTTATCAATTGATTTCTTCGTTCTTGTTTATTGAATTGTTTTGTTATTTTAGATTAGTAATTTTAGTTCAATTAATCTCTTCTTCTAAATTAACATCCATTTTATTAGATTAAATAATAGAATGATAGTTATTAATAGTACTTGTGATCTTTGCGGACTAACACTCGTATTCACTATATAATACTTTAAGAAAAACAGGTACAATTACCTATTTTTTCTTTAGTATTTTTTTTAGAAAACATACATCACAAGCTTTTGTAAGAGTAGCTAGATGGAACTAAAATGAAAAAGATAGAACCCATGTAACATCCCATTACCCAAGATAAGACTTGATTAATGAATATGAGAAATTACTGAGAAACTAAAAAATGCATATCTTGTTTAAGTTAAATATGACATGCACATTTTTGCACATTAATATGATTGTACATGCATTCATGACATTTTCCAGGTATAATTGAGTTATTAACGCGGTTAAATTGTGATTTGACAATTTTGGTATTATTTAAAGTTTTTTGGTGAATTTTATAAAATATTGATTTATGGGTCAATTATATAGTGACACATGGCAACATGTATATGTGACAAATGGCTACGCTGTATGGTGACACGTAGACTGAATAAGTTAGTGACAAATGGCACAAGTGAGCAGTGGCACGTGAAAGACATTCAAAGCATACACGTGAAAGACAGAACTTTGAAAAGTTCTATCTTTCAACTCCAAAGTCCAAACATGTCATACTTTATAGCAATGCAAAGATCAAAAAGAATCCTACAACTCTCATGAAGGACAGAAAATCAATTTGACCTCTAAGTAGGTCAATTTTTCACTCAAAGATTCTGCCTGGATAAAAATCACCTAAACAAAATCCAAACTTTCAAATTTCATATCTTTCAATTTCCACATCCAAAAATTACATACTATACATCATTTTCAAGCTATGCAAATTCTCTACAACTTTCATGTAGACCATTTACTCCAATTCAAACTACATCAGTCCAGCGATTGGCCTCAAAACACTGCACACACAAATCTATACTTAATAGCATTTTTCCAAAACAAAGCCAAATACACTTAACTTCGAAAACTCAAAATTTTGATCCCGATATCAAAAAATGTCATACTTTATGACGACATAAAGCTCTCAACATAATCTACAATTTTCATGAAGATCATTTTCTCAAATTATGCCTAAATCAAAAAGTCAACTCTCTAATGCCAAAAGTCAAACTTTCCTAATTCTTCAAATTCTCACCTTTTTCTCTTTATTTCTTAATTTTCAACTTCCCTCTCATCAACTCATTCATCTCATTCTCTTAAACTTTCATGAACCATACAAATCTACTCAAATCTCAAAGTCATCAAAACTAATCAATTTCTTTTTCTCACCAAGGCACAAAATCATCTATAACACAATTCATATTCAAAACACTCATTTCAATTTATTTTAATTTTTCTAATTTCCACCAAAAGTTCGGAGTCCAACACGGATGGGGAAAAAGAGATGCCACATACTCCTTTGCAGATGCTAGGTCTTTCTTTTTGCCAAGAGAGTTTTGAAAGAAATTCATAAAGGAATTTTGGATTTCTTCTAAATCAGTAATCGTTTGGCCATTTCTCACTAGTAAGGAGTGGGTAGTATTTCTGTTCCTATTTGGCAAGATGGAATTATAGAAGAACCTAGTGTTCCTATCCCCCTCCCTAAGCCATTTAATGTGGGAAGATTGTTTGTAAAAGGATTCTTAATCATTTAAAGCATTAAACAGATTGGTCATAGCCTTATGCTCTTCAATAGCTAGTGGAGTCCTATTAGGCAAAATCCTCATTTGGTTTTGGATGTTATTCAGGACAGCTTGACAAGTCTCAACTTTGTCATTAATATCACCTACTTGAACTGAGTTTAGGGATCTGAGAGCATTTTTGACTAGTTTGAGCTTTGATGTAACACAGAACACAAGAGTCCCTCATATTTGAGTATTTCAAACCTCTTCTACTGTCCGAAGGAAGTTAGTTTGAGAGACTGGGAAGTTTGAAAATCTGAAAGGTGAAGATCTTCTCTTAAGGAAAGCAGAAGTCCTTATCATTATAGGAGAGTGGTCTGAAATATTAGGGTTAAGGATCTCTCCAAAGGATCTAGGAAATTGATAACTCCACTTTGAGTTGATAAGAGCTCGATCTAGTTTTCTAGCTATATGGAGGTCACCAAATTGCTTATTAGACCATGTAAAATTTGGACCACTAGAGTTAAGATCATACACACCACATTCCTTACACACTTCCTAAAGTCTCTCATTCCACTAATAACCGAGGAACTAAGGGGTTCAACTTCGTGAAAAAATAGAATAGCATTAAAGTCCCCAACTATAATCCATAGTTGGTTCCCAACAATGAGTTTGATGTTTGAAAGGGTAGACCAAAGATTTTTTCTATAATTGAAGTTAATTGAGCCATAAATACAAGTAACAAAGAAAACATAATCACAATTCAAAGGGGACACCTCCAAAAAAATCAGCTGGTCAGTAGTAATAATAGGAGAGCACAAGTAACGATCTGGGTTCCAAACTACCACTAACCTAGCACAAGAAGCTTGATCTAAATTACTACATAAATGCCATCTAGGAAACATAGCAGAGCAAATATTATTCAAAAGGAAAAGAGACTTGATCCTAGATTATATTAAACACACAAAAGAAACCGACAGCATCTTAAGGAAAGATTTCACAGCTAACTGTTTTTTATGGTTATTAAGACCTCTAATATTCCAAAAACCTAGATCCATAACTGAAAACACTAAGACAAAATCTACTGCTTTTGTTTTCTTCTAGATTTCCTACCTTTCCTAATGGTAAAATCTCCCTTTACCCTTTCCAACAAACCCGAGCTCTGTGCATCATTAGAAATATTAGGAACTACATCAGATTTAGGAGAGGAAATAGAATTACCTGATTCGCTCACACCAGGACAGTCAGCATCTTCAAGGTTTACATTAGGATTATCCTGCTTCTATTGCACTTCTTTGCCTTTACTTTGCTCAATTAGGGTTTCAGCTATTCTACTCTCCTTAGGACTAACTTGTTTCTTTTCAGGACTTTGCTCCTGAACACACTCCATCTGTTGGTTTCCACTTATAGGCTTAGAATTATTTTCCTTTTCCAACTCTTCTTGAGTCCCAGTTTCAAATATACGACTCATTGGTTGCCATTCCTTTTTCTATATTACCTTCTCAGGCTTCCATTCATATTCTATTGCAATCTCCTTAAATGTCACTTGTCCCTCATCATTATATGTTGCCAACTGAAATGATGAAGGCCAACTCCTTTTCAGATCTAGCTCTACACACATTCTAGCATATAGGATTCTGGACATTTTTGTTGTGTGGGAATCCATAAGCAAAGGATGCCCTCCTTCACTAGCAATCCTACCCAACTCCTCATTGTTCCAATACTTATAGGAGATATTGTGGAATCTTATCCAGACAAGGGCAAACCTAACATCCTCCTACTCCCTCGTATTCAAACTCCATTTTCGTAAGAACAAAGGCTTCCTTTGGATATGCCAAGGTCTCTTTTCCAGCACCTCATTCAACCCACATTCAGAATCAAACTTGAATAGAAATTTGTTTGAGTTAATCACTAAAATTTCTATTAAGCCGCAAGCTAACCAAGCTTTGGATAGGGCTCTCTGAACCACTGGGAAGGCAGGGCACTTACCAATGAAGAAGCCTATTAGAGCATGACGAAACTTCCTTGCTTCTTTCTGTGCTAACTCTGGTGGCAGGATAACGAAGATTTGGTCCTCCTTGACTTCTGGGGGTTAGTATGCCAATGTCGTGACGCTTGAGGGTTCCTCCGCTCCGTCAACAACGACAAATTTCCAAGTTTTTGGAAGAGATTTTAGTGAAAATTTTCGGTCATGAGTGTTTAAGGGAATCTCTAGATCAGTTGGCACATCTGACGATTTGCAAAAGTTTTACAATCCTACGAGCATCTTAACAGAGGAAATGTTTGGGCAATTTGGGTCAATGTTTTTGAAATTAGGGATTAGGGAATGGGTCGAAAGGGAAATTTTAGGAGATGGTACAAGGGATCGAGCTAGGGGTACACAAGGAGACGGGGGAGAAAAAGAAGAAGAAGCCATGGAGGAAGGGGTCACAAACTCACCGGTGATCTGCGAAGTAATGGACGCTCTGCTGATTTCTCTCTCTCACATCGCTCTCTCTCTCTCTCTTTATTCATCTTCATGTTTTTGTTCTCTCCTCTGCTGATTTCGTTAAATAGGTTTTTGTTCAAAATTTGTAATTGTATTATCTTGTTCAAATTTGTTTTTCCAATGTTCTTACCTGAAATACAGGATACTTGGCAAGTGCGTACGATAAAAATTTGGCAGTGAAAGTTGATAATTTTCGTACATGTATTTGCGACTATAAGGATTGAGATCAAGCTAAGTATTTCTTGGCCTTCTCTTTCTCAAGCAAGTAGTACCTTTCAGCTTCAGGAACCGCCAAAATGATTGCTTGCAGCTTTATGTTCAACTCCTCAATCTTGTCCATCAGCCTATCATTTGTAAACATGCCTAGAAAGATACTGCTAATGGTTTCCCAGCTTTCAACCAATGGTAAAGCAACAATTACTATAGACCCAATTGTACCCCAAGCTATTGCAATCACAGCCCAGAATGTGAAGTAGCCCTTGCTAAATTCACCTACAATTACAAGCAAAGTTCTAGTCAACATTACTGAGACACCACTGCAAGCATATGATAACTTATGACTCTCTTTGTCGTTACATACACATCTGAAAAGGATTTAAACCCCTGGAATCTTCAAAAGACTTTTAAACTTTTCTTAACCAAGATAGACTGATTCCATTTACCTGCAGGAAGAGTCAGGAGAGGCCATAAAACAACAATCAAAACAGTGAAGCCAACACCCCATTTAACAAT
>JANKOE010000009.1:16056523-16068242 GCA_026284465.1 Erythroxylum citrifolium | reverse complement strand
GCACTTTCTTTGGCTTAGTTTCTTGGGTTTCTTGTTGTTGCAGTAGTTTGGGTTTCGGATTATTTTTTCCTATATTGTGGTGTCCCTTAGGCTATTTTGGTTTGCTCTGAAGCTTCGCTGGTAGCACCTTTTGCGGTATTGTCTGTGAACCTTATTGTATTTATTTGATTATTAATTTGAATTTTTCTGATTTACCAAAAAAAAAAAAAAACGATCCTATAGAGAAGTCCCTTGGCGTAAACTTGTTTGGCTCCCAGGGAACATTCCGAAGCTGTTTTTTTTCTCCAATTAGCCGGTAGAGGTAGGCTCTGTACAGAGGAAAAGTTGTTTCTTGGTAACTAAGTAACCCCTCTTGTTTCTTTTGCAAACGAAATCTTGAATCCATCCATCAGCCACCTTTATTTTAAATGCTATGCTCTTGCTAAGCTATGGAATCAGCTTCTAAGAACTGTGTGGACTGCATTGCACTGCTAATGATTGGTTACAAACCATTGACTAGGTTTCAAACTTAAAGTTAAGTTTTCTAGTAGACCTGACTACCTTCAAGATTGGATTAAAGTTGAAGTTAATTTTGCAGTAGTTAATGCTAAGTTTATGGCGTAATTCAAGCATATAGGCAAATTAAGAATAAAATTTTGACACTTGACTTCCAGAAACTTGTTTGAATAAAATTATGTACATTACAGTTTAACAGTTAAGACGGTTAACATGCATTTTCATTTGCTAATAAAAGAATAGTTATGAAAAGTTCCAAGTTTAGTAGTTCAATCTAGAGGGCCTTTAGAAAGCAATTCAAAGAATTTTTTATTACGCTTTTCCATCTCCACCCTCACAATCTTCTGGAGATATATTAGGGAACTAGGTAGAGCCTAAGAGAGAAAGAAGAAAGACCCGATATTGGCCAGATGTCTCAGAATGAACAGCATCAGCTAATGTTTTCCTGTACTTCTTATGGAACTCTGCCATTACTACTTGCATGTCAAATTCAGCTCTTGTCACAATTACTCTGATCAATGTCGTGTCCTTGGTACCCAATCCTTTCATTGCCTTCCTTAACACCTGGAGAATTTGTGCAGCTGATTAATCACCGATCGACTATCTAATAACCTTTTGATTGTATATGATATACAAAGCTTAAAAAAGTTTACCACTGCATAAAACTGTGCAGGATTATAAGCACAATGTAAAATAGTTAATAGGCCATACTTGAAGTTTCCCGATGCCTCCTTTTTTATTGTCTACACCAGATTGAGCAAAATTAGGAGAATTCAAAAAGCTGGTAAGAAATTTAGTGTATAGGTAAGTACTGATGATTGTAACCCATGGGACATACTCTTCTTAAGTTCAGTCCAAACATCTGGCGGTAGGTTGAATCGAGAGCAACCAAATGTGCCCTGCTTCTTTCGCTGAAAATATGGATGAAAGTCCTCTCATCAACTCCAGAATGTTTCTGTCCAGCTTTACGGATGGTTTTAGCATCATCCTCAACCAACACAGTATCAATTTCAGGGCCTTCGTATCGTGTGGTACTCAAGTATGCTAATAATAGCTGAATCAGACCTCAAAAAAAAATAATCACTCTTCATGGATAACAAAGATTTTCCAAGTATAATCACTTTCTGAACGCAATTTACGTGGCAAAAAATCTAACTAAGTAGTTGAGTGAAGCGTGTTTTAGGTGGAAGAATAATATAAGAATGGAAGGAAAATCTTAAAAGTTGGTTGTGCAAGAACCTTTTTATGATTGCCAGATGTATATTCATCAACATCATTCTCAAGCCGATTTCCATAAGTTGAAGTATAAGCTTGCTTAATCTGTCTTATTTGAGGCGACGTACGGGAACATATGATTTCTGTTGCAGCTTTCAAGTCAATAATCGCTCCTTTTAGCGCACGCTTTATCGCGGAGACATCCCGTTCTACTGGGGTTTTCATCCATAATAAAACTGCTTTCTGAACCATTACATGTAAAAATATTGGAAAAACGTACAAAAACAAAATTTAAATTTCCACATCTATTTCTGTATCAGGCGTACCTTTAGATGGCCATGAAGTTCAGAAGATAGACGTTTTCTTAGCTCATCCGAAAACATGGTTTCATATTCTTGTTGGATATCATCGCGTTGTGATGCATCACGATGTCCAAGGATGTTGACAATTACATCAGTATCACAGCCCAGTCCTATTTAGGAGAAAGCATAAGTATGGGCGGTTGTTAAAAATTATCATGATTAAATTTTTTTGATTCCAATAGAACATCAACGAAAAAGTAACAAAATATTAGTAAAAGCGTAAATGATAAGAATGAACAAGACAAAGACATGAAATTTGAAGCTCATAATGATAAAGCTGAAAAATTAGCGAAATATGACCTTTGAAAGCACGATGTATTTGCACGGCGTCATCGCGTGGGGATATTTTTGATGGTATTTTCAAAGTTGACATCTTCTTTTCTTTTTCCGAAACGAAACGATTCCTTTGATCAATAACGAAGAAAAACATTTTCAAAATAGAACTGAAAGAAATGAACGGTTCAGAAAGGCCTACTTTGGATGGTTGAGGTGTCTTCAAAGTAGGTCTTTAGCTTTACCTTCATCTTCGCCGAAACAAAATGTTCTCTTGTATATTTGGGTTGATCATTCTTTTGAGTTGTTGGAGCTATTGTACTCTATGCAAAGGACCTCTTTGATACCAGTCATCAAATTAGAAAAATGTGTTTTTCCGTTACCTATTCTGCTCACAATCAAATCTTGCATCCACTTCTCCGGGATCTGTTTTAAGTGCCATGTAATGTTCTGTTAAGTTATGCACTCACTTCACCTATAGTTCTTCTTTGTTGTTACATATTTTTTTTCCACTCGGCATTTTTAAAGCTTAAAAGATAATGTAGTTTCAAAACAAGTTGTGAGAAAATAGCTCCCAATCTTTGTTTATGATAGTGAATCATTAACTACTACAAGATTCTTACTAAAATAAAACACTGATAGTTCAATTATTTGTTTTACGTCATTATATTCTTCTTGGCCAATGTCTTTACTGAAAATTCCTCATAACAATTATTAGTATTACGATTAAACTTTAGTTTCAAAAAAAGAAAGAAGAAGAAAGTTATGAGATTGGTGATTGTAGTTACTTGCCGTGATGAAGTTCTACATACAAGGACAAGACCTTAAGGATTGTGATGTTGTACCAAACCCAACTGTTATCATCAATTATAAATGTTATTTATATTTGATGATAACAGTCTTCGTCTCTGTCCAGTGTAGGAATTTACCTTTACCTCAAAAAAATGAAATACTGTATAGAAATTTTAATTATTTATATACAGTAACAAAATTTGGGTGTGGCCTCAATCAACATGCTGCCCCTGCTTCATGAATCGGGACCTGCTCTTCGGACTTTCCAGCCACCGACGACGATCCACCTCCATCGGATTCCGCCATCCTCGTTTCCTTAGGTCAACAACTACCTCCGCCGTCATGTTGCTGGAATCCACTGTTCCCCGTGCCCTACTCTTCTTCGCTGCCATTTCTGTCTCGTGTTTACTCCTGTTTTACGGTGGCGCCGATTCTCTTCGCTTCACTCCATTTTCCTTCTCATCTTCCTCTTCCCCGTCCAATGTCTTCTTCTCTTCTTTCCTCAACAGCGACAACCCTGTCAGTACACACAACAGCGAAGTGAAGCTTGAAACGGTGCTGAAAGAAGCATCAATGGATGATGGGACTGTGATATTGACTACATTAAATGAAGCGTGGGCTGCTCCAAACACAGTGATTGATCTGTTTTTAGAGAGTTTTAGAATTGGGGAAGGTACTAGGAGGCTTCTGAAGCACTTGGTTATTGTTGCTTTAGACAACAAGGCTTATTTGCGTTGCTTACAGCTCCATACTCATTGTTTCGCTCTTGTAACTGAGGGTGTTGATTTTCATACTGAGGCTTATTTTATGACTCCCAATTACTTGAAGTTGATGTGGAGAAGGCTTGAGTTCTTGCGCTCTGTTCTTGAGATGGGTTACAACTTCCTTTTTACGGTAATTTTTCTTATTTTCCCTCTGTGATTATTAGCTATGCATTAATTCCTCTTCTTTTTTTTTTAATTCTTAAGTTGCTCCTTGAGATTCAGTAGTCCCTTTTTACTTGTTGGCTTTATGTGCCAAAGTAAGTGCTTTAACATGGGGCTTCTATCAGTGGATACTTGAATTAATACTAGCTGACTCTTACTAACAATTATGTAAGAATCGGCGCTATGAATTTAGGTAATTCACAATTGCGCAGTTAAAAAAGCATTTAGCTTCTTTCACATTTTTGTCAATGGTATGTTGTTGTTTTCAAGTTTAAATTTTTTTCACTTGTACGATATTTCCTGCTTTCTCCTCTACAACATTCATCCAGAATATATATAACAATAAAAAAAGAAAAAAATTTGCAGCTGAGTTGTTCAATTTTTGATTACAGATTTTATATTCCTTAATATATTTTAATTCATTAAAGTTATCTATAATACGACTATTTGAAATAGGGCTCTAGATGAACTTTTCGTGTATATTCATAGGAAATAATTTAGGGATAACATTATAAGTCTAGAAATGTGACAATAAGAGGGTGATTTTTTTAGATGAACAAGATAAGAGTGAACATAATTTAACAACACTAGACTTAAAAAGAATCTGTATCCATATTTTTGATAATTAGTTGTACAATCTGGCTTGTTTTGATACTTGAAAGGTCATATGTGTTAGTTTGACGATCACATAATGTGGCAGCAATGGTTTAGGACATCATTATTGCAGTACTTTTTTTAAGTTGATTGTGATCTCCAAATCTAATCTGCTGTTAGATTTCTTGTTCTATTTCTGCCAGCTTTCTGATTATCTTTTACTGTATATTCAGTGCCTATTTGGTTGGTTTTTCCATCCAGGATGCTGATGTCATGTGGTTCAGGGATCCATTTCCACGATTTTATGCAGACGCAGATTTCCAAATTGCATGTGATAACTTTCTTGGAAGCTCAGTTGACATTGATAACAGACCCAATGGGGGGTTTAAATACGTAAAGTCCAACAACCGATCCATAGAGTTTTACAAGTTCTGGTACTCTTCGCAAGTGATTTATCCTGGACACCATGACCAGGATGTTCTTAATTTCATCAAGTTTGATGCTTTTCTTGAGGATATTGGATTGAGAATAAGATTCTTGGACACCGCTTATTTTGGTGGCCTTTGTGAACCTAGCAAAGATCTGAACTTAGTTTGCACAATGCATGCAAATTGCTGCTATGGTTTGGATAGCAAGCTTCACGATCTCCGCCTTATGCTTCAAGATTGGAAGATATTTCTATCTCTGCCACCAAGTTTGAAAAGATCATCTCTCGCGTCTTGGAGAGTCCCACAAAATTGCAGGTGAGAGATTGACTTTTGTGCTATTATGTTGTATTTCTTAGGTTATAAATCCTTTCATCTGCTAAATTCTACCTGTTTATCTTGTTGGCATCCAACAGTCTTAATTCTCTCCGTCATTATGATCTTCCTGAAGAAAGAGCTCAGCAAGGAGTCCAAGAGTGAAACCATTAATTTAGGCATTAGCAAAATTCTCCTTTTTCCTGAGTGAGGTATTCTTCTTGACTGCTATCAAGTACATTCTTTTATATATAGACACAAACATCTGTCATTCTCTGTTTGTATGTGCGTGGGTTGTGCGGTCATATCAAGTATGTTTTTCTCTTTAATTTACGCACCCATCTGGATGTAAATAAGAAAATATTAAAGGAGATGCACTGGTAGAGAGAGCGAAGACTAAAAGTGAAAGAAACATGAAACGATGATAGCTTTCGATATCTTAAGAGAATAATCAAAACCTTAGAAGGTGCAAATGGGTATCCAAAATCACGCATTTTGTTAATCTTCTCCAGACTTGGTTGTTTGAAACTCTTGAAATTCACACTTTCCAGCTGACCTCAATTGAATAAACATCCTTGCCACAACCAAACGGACAATAATGGAGAGATAATCTAATGAATAAATTCAGTAGGATGATGCACCAAATAATCTAATGAATAGCTTCGGTGGGATGATGCACCAACATTAGCATAAGAAGACGTACACGAAAGGAAAGAACATCAACGGAGTTACCTTTACAACTCAATTAAATACAAAGAACAAAAGTTGCTATTTCTTTTCTTTCTGATGGACTGAAGCACGACATGGTGATTTTTGGAGGACTGAGACCTTTGAACAACTGTTGACTTCCCTTTCACGTTTGATGCCTTTACCAGTGTGTAGAGATGAATGCTATGTTTCTTTCGTGATCTTTATAATTTTACACATACAATAAACCTCTATCAAGTAATATTGTTGGGACATGTAAAATTTATTGATTAGAGGTATTAATTAATCGAAAATGAATTTAGCCTATTAATTCATGTTGAGACCTTGAGAAGTTATTATATAAAGATTATTAACTTTATAGAGATTTTAATAGGGAGGAATGGTGTGCTAGGATCATAAGGAAAAGATAGTGTCTTAACTGGAATTTGATACGTTATAAATTTGGATTGCGGACAAACTAACACCTATCAGGTGGGTAAACAAAGACTTGACCATTTTAATGGTTAATGCTCGCCATCCTGCTGTTCAATCACTACTAAACTAAGCTTTCAGTCAAACAAGTATAACAAAACTAGACTGAGCATGAGCTTTAATCTTAAAGTGAATGTAACACCAGTCATATTGATTTTGTCACTGATTTTATGTTGCTACAATAACATCTGTTTATTTTTTGCCCAACTGTGCAAGCTAGATTTCTTACCTGTATGTAATTTGGGATTATGGCTTCAATACAATCCATTTTCTTTCTTTTTTAATATATTAATGATGTTTTCACATTTTATGTCAATATCAAATGGGAACTCTAATAATTTTGGGTGTTAGATTGACAAATATTAATTGAAAAATGTTGAATTGCTCTTCTCAGCTAGTCATCTCAGTATGCAGAGATGTGAGGGAGCTGTTTCTGGATGATAATCGTTTGCTTCGTTCAAGCATGAAGTAACGCAGTTTTGCCTGGACTTAGTCATTTCCTTCTTTTTTAGTCAATTCCTTCTTTGAATTAGGCGCGTATAGAATGCCATTTTGATTGATACATTTGATTATGTAAAGTTACTTATCCATAGCAGCAACTAATTTTTTTTTTGGTAAGTCAGTAAATTTCATAAATAAGTAAAAGGTATGTACAATCAAGAGATTGCTCATGATGCCAATCTCTTAACCAAACCAAAAGGAAACCTTACATGAAGCATGAGGGCCCCTACAATTGTTCCCCCTAACCATACAAACCACACAATAGTGATCCTAAACCATGTCAACCAACCAAGATGATCATATTGAGGATCATCTTACCAGTAACATAACTATTTCCATACAGCAGTCTCAAGCAGCAAATAAACTAATCAAATCTACCTACTAACCCATAACTTGAAGACAACACATCATAATTTGAGTTCTCATTTCCAACGCAATGTGGGATTTTTTTGTATAGGATACCAAAGGTGAAGAGGTAGGAGAGCCTTACCCTTTGCATCTGTCAAGTATTTGCTTAACTCCCACCCATCCTTCCTTTGTAAACCCGATCTGGACTTCCAGCTTTTAAGACATCAACCTAAGGTGAAGGGGATCTCCTACTATTAAGTAGTGGGGTTAACATAAATTATATTATGATCATCTTTTTTGTAGCTAAGGAGGATCTATTGTCGAAGGAGTGTCCCCCTATTGCTTGTGACACCATGCTTCCAAGAGTAATTCTTCAAGGCTTTTTGGAGATTTAGGCATTCCCTGCATCTGATGTCTCTCTTGCTGTAGATATTGAGGAGGGATTGGATTTCCCTTTATTTTCCTGAGCCTGAAGTCAAAACCTGTAGACATTACATTAGAAAAAGAAAACACACTAATAACTACCTTCTTTAAGTGTTTGAGTTGAGATGTTTCATAACTTGAAAGATCACTCTCGTGTTGAAGCTCCCCACTTTCAAGGCTTCATCTTTGAAGGTTTGAAGATTTCTTTCAGTCCACGGGTTGTATACAATAACAAAAAGGATGATGATGAAAGTATTGATGTCACAGTTTCTGAAATTTGGTGGTTGGTGAACCAATTTAAAATGGAATGAAGGTTTGTCAGGTGTATTTAGAAGTGATCAAGTCAGTTTAACCACACTGTTTTTATAGAAAGAACATTCAAATAATAGATGCTCGATAGTCTCATTGTCCAAGGCATACAAGCAGCACCGATTTGGGGTATGAAGGTAAAGGAGTTTGTCCCTTGTTTGTAATTTATTCAGAAAGGCTAACCATAAAATGGAGCACCTAGGGCTATTCCTTTTATGCCATACTAGTTTATGCCAATGAACAGTTTGATTTGGAGGTCTCATGAAAATGTAGGCAGAAGCATTTGTCTACTTTTTTGATGAGCTTATTAGCCATTCCAAACTATCAACTCGTGAACAATCTGGATGATATTGCAGAAGTTCTAGATTACTAATGGTCCTAACTGTTGCCTCTTGCCAGCACCACTCATTATTCCTAATTACTTCGGACACTCTTGCAGTTATAGGTAGCTCCGACCCATTGATTATTCTAGGAGTAGAGTAATCCATCAAGATACCTCTCAGATGCCAAGAATCCTGCCATAAGAAAGTAGAATTTCTATTTCCTATTCTAAACCTGAATTGGTTCCCAATTTGATCCCTAACATATAAAATCTTTCTCCAACTCCACGAACTACAATTGTTAGGATGGGTGCTCCAGAAATTTTTCCTTTCAGAATTATAGTGTGTACGCACCTAACCCATAAAGCTTCCCTATAATTAAGCAGAAATCAAATTCTTTTCCCTATCATCACATTATTCCAAGTGGACAAATGCTTAATATCTAAACCACCCTCTCTTTTGAGTCTACAAAGGTCATTCTATTTAACCTTAGCATGAGCTTTTTTCACCACCTTCCTGGACCATAAGAAATTTCTAAGTTTTGTCTCTATTTCTTTAATAATCGAGGCAGGAAGAATGAAGTGAGTAGACCAATACACCTGAAAAGTGGAGAGGACCGAAATAACTAATTGAATCTTACCAGCATAAGAGAGAGTTTTATGGGTCCATTTGTTAACTCTGGCATCAATTTTATCCAACAAAGATAAACATTTCCTCCTAGACAACCGACCTTTTAGAAGAACTCCCAAGTATTAAATGGGAAGGTGACCTCTTTTAAGACCCGCATAATTTCCATTTGATGGGCCAACTGGTCCATATCAGGAGATATAAAAATAATTGACTCTTGGAAATGTTCATTTCCATGCCAGATAAATTAGAAAAGGTGCTCAAGCATTTTAGGAAAGTATGGGCTGAAGTCAAATCAGCATGACAAAACAGTAAGAGATCATCAGCAAACAAGAGATGGGTCAGTTTAAGGGCTTTAAACCTCCAGTGGTATTTAAAGGAGGTACTGCCATCTATTACAAGCATTCAGACTTCTTGAGAATACCTCCATACAAATAATAAAGAGAAAAGGAGATAAAGAATCCTCTTGTCTTAAACCTGATTTCTCTAGAAAATTTTTTGAGGGGGGACCTATTAATCAAAATAGCATACGAAGGTGAGGTAATACACTCTCTGATCCATTCAATGAACTTAAGAGGACAACCTGTAACTACTAGCACATTCAGGAGGAAATCCCAATGAATCGAATCAGGGCTTTTGTAAATCCACTTTAAAAGCACATCTCCTATGGTATTAGTAAGATAATAATTCTTGAAAATCTCTTGGCCTAATAAGATATTATCCTCTATTTGACGGTTCTTAATGAAAGCACTTTAGTTTGGGCATAATGTGAGGGAATAACTCTCTAAGCCTATTTGTCATGATTTTTGTAATCACCTTATAAATCATGTTACAACATGAGATTGGCCTATAGTCAACCACTTTGGAAGGATGTTCTTTTTTAGGAACAAGAGAAATGAAAGTAGAGTTAAGCTCTTTGGGTAATCTCCTATGATGGAATAAATCTTGGATAGCCCGAGTAAATTTCTTCCCTATTATATGCCATGTATGTTTAAAGAACACCCTATTAAATCCATCCGGCCTAGGAGCCTTATTCGAATTAAAAGAGTTGAAAACATCCCTAACCTCTTGCGCTGAGACTTCAACAATGAGGTTGTTTGTAAGATTTTTAGATATCAGATTAGGGAAAAGGTTTTCCGCAAACTCTTTAAAGGGAAGAAGGTCTTTTTTATTCCCAATAGTACTCTGAAAGAAACCTAGGAGTTGTTCTTGAATCTCTTCAAAACCAACAATTCTATTGCCATTTCTCCCTTTTAGAGAGTGAATATTGTTTTAGTTTCTATTTGACAATATCGAATTGTGAAAAAATTTGGTGTTCTTATCACCCTCTTTGAGCCATTTGATATGGGAGATTGTTTATAGAAAGACTCCTGATCATCTAAAGCTCTAATCAAGTTATTAATGGATTCAGTTTCCTTGGCAACCAAGTGAGGATTATTAGGAAAATGTCTCTTTTGTTACGCCTCCTTACCGCAGGGTACACTCCAGGATGCTCGGAGGTCATTCTAGTACATATCCTACGATAAGGGCGAGCTACGCTCGATCTCTATATTCACTTTATATGGCATGGTATCACAATTTACTTAAAAAGCATCATAAGAAGATAACAATATTTTAAAATCCACCTTTTCCTCATATCATTTCATAATCACCGAATGTCTGCATTGTGCCTTTCAATATTTTTCATAGATACAACATCAAAACATAATACAAAAGGACTACATGAGAGGAAAATATATGCCGACTATCCAAACTGTCCACAAATTTCAGCTGACCGAACTTTGAGCCATGACTTTTCCTGCTAAAACACAATCTACACGACTGGTAGAGCCTCTTAGTTGCTTGAGTCGTCTCTCGGTCCTGAAAAGACAACGTTGCAATTTTGGTAAATTTTGCGAACTCAATGAAGTAACTATCATCGATGGTTCACTCAATTCATGTATTATATCATTACATGTAACATAATATTCACCTCATTGCATATTCATAATATATCACATCCCACGTTCAAAATAGTCATATCGTTCATACAAACCACACATATCAATTATAATTGCAATGCACGTGAGACTTACTTTCATTTGTTATTGTCGTTATGACCGAGTGCCTTTTTACTAGCTCATATCCCTTAGTGGATACCGAGCTGTGTTATATAACGTCCCATATCTCTCAGTGGATACCGGGTACAGTCGCACTCGAGCCCGAGGCTCTAATCACATTCTGGACTTTAAGCTCTTTATCCTGGTGACTCCGGTCATAACTTCTTTTATCTTACATGCATTCATATAATGAATGTTTCTCATAACCTAACCTCAGTCAATCACATGGATGCATATTCACATTTTAGATCTTATTCATCATCGGACCGTAGTCTGGCATTCAGCAGAAATGTTGAGTACACTTTTGCATTAATATGCATATTCACAATTTTAACATTTTGAAGCACTTATTTCATCATGTTCACATACAAGGAGCACTTTGATAACTCATTCATACTTCAGAATCACCGGACCTTCATTGTCTGAAATCAGCACAATTAAACCACATCAATGTCATTATTCAAAACATATTCTAAAGCAAACAATTAATTGAGTGAGACCGTCTAGGTTACTCAC
>JANKOE010000009.1:15958226-15984187 GCA_026284465.1 Erythroxylum citrifolium | reverse complement strand
CTCTTCCGATCTAAAAAAGCTATCTCTAAATTATTTCTATTTGTTATATAGTTCTTATTAATTATAATAACCATACATATCACAGTAATAATAGTTATATAGATTGGTTCCACTTGCTTTTCACGTAAGGGTCCCTAATGTATTGAATTTCAAAATAGAATAAGGTACGGTTTTCGTTGACGATGGTTGCGACGGAGAGAGACGTATGGTTCATATTCAACCTTGGAAGGTAAAGTAGCTTTTTGACAAGTTTAGACGTTGCCTTAATTATTATGACTGTGTGGAAATGTAATTAACTTGTGTTCAACTGGAAGCCGATTGCGACCATTTGTTTCAAGAATTTAGTAGTCCTATAAAGCATTGAATTTGAAACAAAGACGTTTATAGAATTTTAATGTTTACTTTTAAAATGTCCGAATCTAACCTAGTCTTTTGGATAACATGCGATATGTACCTCACGGCGCACATTCACAAAGGGGTACTATTAAATGATAACTGTTCTAATTTTTCTACTAATATCTAGAGTCCATTTTGTTCCTGTATACAGTACGTGCCTAAATGATTTGTTCATGAGGATGAGACATGCCAATGTTCTTGCTGCCTGTACCATTTCTGAACTGATAAGATTGAATCACAAAGATATGCACACAAAAAAAAGAAAAAAAAAGGAAAGAAAAGGGGTTGTAAACTCAAGTACTCAACTCTCCCCTCTTGAAGAGGTATATATCTGGACAATGTTGATTGGAATAGAACGTAAACATATTGTTCTTTCAGGACACTCTTATCACCTCATTTATTAGACAAACCAACAACATATAAAAAGTCTCACTCTTAGTCTGAATTGTGCTCTTCTTTCTGGTACATATTTTTCTAATTTGTTCGCAAGTGGGATTACAAATCCCACGTGGCTAAAAATTTATTATAGGACCACAAACCATAAACGACGAGCAGCAGTAGTTGTCGTCTTTTTACTCAAACATCGTTTTCAACTTTAAATTACAGTCCAAATCACCAGTACATGAACATATTAGTGGCTGCTATTTAATAAAGATGCCCAAAACATTGCGCACTGGCGTGCGATATAGAGGAAAAAGACGTCGTCGTCGTTGCCATCTGAGTCAATTTTTGGGTATTATTATTAAGGATATTTTTAACAAAATGTAAGGTTTAAATATATCTTTAATTTATTATGTAATTAATTTTATAAATACTTAAATATTTTATTAAACTATTATGTATTGGAATTTTTAATTTGTAAGATTTTTTATGTTATTATGTAATTAATTTCATGAATACTTAGTTGTTTTATTAAATTATTATATACTAGAATTTTTAACTTATAGGATTTTTTATTCAATAACTCATTTAATTTAAATTTTAAGTTTCTCATTTTATTAAATATTTAAGTTTTCATTTTATTTTATCATAATTAAAAAATTACAAATACAATTAAAATAAATATTAATACAATTATAAAAATATTTAACGTAATTCATTTTATTGTTAACTTGTACGAATTTTTTGCTATTCAATAGCTCATTTGATTAAATTTTTAGGTTTTTTTAATTCCTTATTTATAGATACAATTAAAATATACTAAACCAAATCATTCGTTTTAAAATAATCAATGAATGACATATTTCTAATCATATTATACTGCAGAGGTACTTTAGTCATTGACATTGTTTTCTATGTTCTGTCAACTGCAACCAAACACATTTCTGTCATCGAGATGCACAATTTTATCTATTTTATCCATTTCAACCAGACATCTCACTGTCTTCAATTTTTGTTCTATTCTGTCTTCAAATTTTTATTTCATTCTGTCTCAGTATATGGATCACAGTAACCAAACGCAGTGTAAAGTCTCACCATCACGAAGTTGCCACTCACCAGCTTGTGCTTCAACCTTGGTCACTGCCATCACCAACTCAGGCTCCGTCGATCGTCGCCAGTCGCCAGTTGCCAGTCGCCACTTACCACCTCCATATCCCTACTCCAATAGCCCCACCCCTCTACTCAGACCATTCGAGTTAGATTAAAAATTAAAATGTTACCAACTTAGCATTTAGCTGTAGTACACTATTATGAACAATAATTAAGTTATATCTAATAGGGATTAGGCAGAGTTTTATATATAATTACTAATTAGGGCTAATTGCCTAATGGGGTTATTTACTAAGACAACTATATATAATCATGTTTATTTTTATAACTACATTAACCATTTGTTACGATTTTTGTGGAATTGAATTCTAATTTAATGAGGATAATGATATACAATATTTGTTTTTATAATTATATTAATTATTTGATGAAATTATATTAATTATTTGATGAGATTTTTTGGAATTAAATTATTACTTAATGAGAGTAAAATATATAGTATAATAAATTGACGTAGTATTTTATAATTAAAAAAAAATTAGAGTCTATATAATTTTTAAAAATTACCCAAAACAAAAATTCTTATTAAAATGATACTAAAGGACATAATGTTATAATTATCTTGCCGGTGGTTGCCCAAAAGATTAGAATTAAGATTTACAAATCTCAAAAAGACGAACTGAAGAGCTAACCTTAAACCCTGGTTTGGTTCATTCAGCCCACAAAAACCCCAAAGCCTAGCATTTTGGCACTTCCAACTCAAAAAAATGTTCTCTCCAGGAACAAAGAGGTCTAATGTGAGTGCTAGAAAACATCGAAGCCTTGCTCAAGTTCTGCCTGATTCAACTCCCATCACACCCAACAGCCACAACTCAATCCCCAATCGCCCACACACTGGCACACCGGCTCCTTGGGCCCCTCGCCTCTCGGTTCTTGCCAGGTTCATTCCTTTTTCACTTGCATTTCTTCGTTAAAAAAAAAATTAATTACTTGAATGAAGAGGAAAACTTGTTCCTTTACAACTCAGTATTAAGATTTATGTTATCTGGAGTGTAGAATTTCTCCAGGAAACGATACTGAAAAGGGGGGTGAAGCTGATTCAATTAAGCCCGTGTATGTTGGAGAGTTTCCGCAAGTAGTTCGAGATCAACAGGCTAGCTTTCTACAGAACCACATTCCTGGTGTGTACACTTGTACCCAAATACTAGGCTTCCAATTCTTATATTACCATACTTATTAAATTTGTCATGCTGCTTGCAGACGATGGGTGCATATGTGGTGGAATGGATAAAGAGACATGCCTCTCTTGGATTATCTGTGGAAATAAACTTTTTATTTGGAGTTACTTATCGTCTACAGCTTCAAAAGATTGCATTGTTCTTGAGCTTCCTACAGTTGTTTCAGATATCAGTAAAAGCTCCCACCAAGGTGGGGGCGGTAGTTGGATGCTTTGTGTTGTGAATTGGAGTTGCAGGAAGAGTAAAGTTGTACAGAGTTGTAAAAGTGCTGGTGTTGTATTGTGTAGCCAGAAGACTGGAGCTGTAATTTATTGGCCTGATGTTTTTAGTGAGATGGGATCCACTCCTGTTAGTAGTCTGCCGAATTCTGATGAATTTGAAGAGACTTCTTCCCCTGTGTATGGCGGGAAGTTCACTCCAATGAGACAGAGACAGCACAACAGGCTTAATAGTAGTGCAGTTGGATCAAATTCTTTTAACTCTTTGATCTCTTCTTCATTGAGTGCTCCTGAGCATGTGTGTGTTGCCTTGGCTTGTAGTGCCAACGGTGACATGTGGAGTTTCCATTGCAGCCCTTCCGGGATTCAACGTAGTAAAGCATATCAAGATATTAAGAAGTTCCCGTCTCAGGGTGGCTATAGTGGTCAGTATGTACGGGGTAAGGGCTATCCAAGGTCCCTCACATGGCGCTTCTCAGACCAGTCTATGGAGGGTTCTGTCCGACAGTTCTTTTTATTGACTGATCTTGAGATACGGTGTTTTTCTGTTACGTTTGACCTTGATGTGGATGTATCAGAACTCTGGTCCTATGAAATTGTTGGCACTGATGCTGATTTGGGAATAAAAAAGGATCTGGCGGGCCAGAAACAAATTTGGCCTTTGGATTTGCAGGTGGATGTTCTTGGTAAAGTGATTACAGTTCTTGTTGCTACTTTTTGTAAGGATCGGGTTAGTAGTTCAAGCTACACTCAGTATTCTCTTCTGACCATGCAATATAAATCTGGAGCAAATGCACCCTCAGATAACCATGGCAGGATTTTGGAGAAAAAGGGTCCAATCCAAGTGATAATTCCAAAAGCAAGAGTAGAAGATGAAGAATTCTTGTTCTCCATGAAAATTAGAGTTGGTGGCAAGCCATTTGGCTCAGTAGTCATCCTTTCTGGTGATGGAACAGCAACAGTCTCTAACTGTTGTGGAAACTCCACTCGACTCTATCAGTTTGATCTACCTTATGATGCAGGAAAAGTTTTGGATGCTTCAATTCTTCCTGTTGCAGATGATGTTGAAGATGGTGCTTGGGTTTTACTTACTGAGAAAGCAGGAATATGGGCAATACCAGAGAAAGCTATTAAACTTGGTGGAGTTGAACCACCACAGAGAAGCTTGTCACGTAAAGGGAGCATGAACGAAACCACTGCACAAGAAGAAAGAAAAAATCTCGCACTCATGGGCAATATGGCTCTTAGGAGGATAAGTTCAGAAGCATGGGATGCAAGTGATAGACAAGGGATTCCTATGACTGGACTTGCACCTTATGATGCCCAAGAAGAGTCAGAAGCTCTACTTGGTCAGCTTTTCCATGATTTTCTTACAACTAGCAAAGTGGATGGCTCATTTGAAAATCTAGAAGTTTCTGGTGCATTTGATAAGGATGGAGAAACAAATGTATTTGCTCGGACAAGTAAAGCTATTGTTGATACCTTAGCTAAACACTGGACAACCACTAGAGGTGCTGAAGTAGTGGCTATGGCAAATCTGTCTAGCCAACTTGTTGATAAGCAGCAAAAGCATGAAAGGTTTCTCCAGTTTCTTGCTCTATCCAAGTGCCATGAAGAGCTGTGTTCCAGGCAGAGTACGTATTTTTCTATGTTTCACTTATTTCTCTGAACTTGAGCATGTAAATTCATGTAAACATTTATGATTTATTGAGTCTGCATCAGATCATTGATTATTATTGTAGATTTCTTTTATTTTTTGCTTTCATTAGCTAAAAACCCTCAGCTTGGATGCATGTTTAGGGGTTTGTGTTTCCTGGATTCAAATAAACTGCTTATTATCATTTAACCAAAGAAAGTAAACTTGTCAAGCCTAACTAGAGGTATACTTTTAACAGGAAAGGCTTTGCAGTTAATCTTGGAGCATGGTGAAAAGCTTGCTGGAATGATTCAGCTTAGGGAACTACAAAGCTTGATTAACCAGAACCGTTCAACTGTTACTGTGTCACCACATTCTAGTTCAGAAGCTCAACTTTCAGGTGCTCTTTGGGATCTAATACAATTAGTTGGTGATAGAGCCCGCAGGAACACTGTTCTCCTTATGGACAGAGATAATGCTGAAGTTTTCTATAGTAAGGTTTCCGATCTTCAAGAAGTGTTTTATGGCTTAGATAAACACCTAGAATATGTAGTAAGTGAAGAACAACTACCTGAGGTTCAAATCCAGAGAGCTTGTGAACTCTCAAATTCAATTGTGTCTGTAGTTCAAACAGCCATGGTCTACAGAAATAAACATCATATGTGGTATCCACCACCCGAGGGCCTAACACCCTGGTATTGTCAACCTGTCGTGCGAAATGGGCTTTGGAGAGTTGCTTCCTTCATGCTTCGACTCCTGAATGTAACATCTGGGCTGGATATTTCTGCAAAATCAGATTTATACACTCATCTAAGCATCCTGGCTGAAGTTCTACTTGATGCTTATGCTGGTGCTATCACAGCTAAGGTTGAGTGTGGAGAGGAATATGGAAGTCTTTTAAATGAATATTGGAATAGGCGGGATACTCTTCTTGATTCCTTGTATTTACAAGTAAAACATTTTGCAAATGAGAGGCACCAGGTTAATTTCTTTCATGGTTTGTTTTGATCTTATGAACCCAAAATTAGCAGCGACTGAAAATTGAACTGTTTCTCCTTGTAGATTTTTAATATAGGAAGTGATGAAAAAAATGAAGAAATCCTCGGAAAGCTTTCTTCAAGTTTGCTGTCCATAGCAAAAAGGCATGAAGGATACAATACCATGTGGAGTATATGTTCTGACCTGAATGATTCAGTATTGCTGAAAAATCTAATGGTATTTCATGTTTTTAAATCCCAATATGCTTTCTATGTTGCTTTTTCACTTTCTTTTTCTTGCTCTTTTTTTTTTTTTTGGGGTATGACCCATAAGAGGCCATAATATTCTCCTAAATCCCATTCCCCTCTGGTGAGAATTGAACCCCAAAGCTCTTGGTTGGATTAGCCGATTATTACTTGAGAGATAATTTCCATTTTTCCAATACTGGAAAGATAAATTTGCTTTTTCCAATACTGAGAAATTTCTCGTTACAGCTTTTATTGTTGGTACTATTTGTAAGGCTTGCAAATATTGGTACCACTTTTTTTGTTTTCTTGCACAAGTCCATGTAAAGGTTAAAAGGAAATGAAAAAAAGAGGCATGTCTCTACCACTGAGGTGAAAAATTGTATTGTTGTGATGCATGAAGAAGTTTCCTTTTGTCTGATGATAATTTTGCAGCTGATATGATCTAATGTGTTGAACATTGCTTACTTTGATTGTGGCTGAAGTATTTATTTGCTCAAATGAGCAGAATGCTCCACGTAATTTGCACTTGAATGGGATTCTTTGGCCTTTCATAACTTAGAACAGACAATTAAGAAGGAAATGGACTCACTGGTGTCAATTGGAATTCAGTGTCATCCTCTTGTACATGGAATTGCATTTTTTTTCTCTTTTTTTCTTGCGTATGCCTTTTCTTATTTATTAGAGGAAGTGAGTTTGCAGTTCTATCAATATATTGGACTTCCTCATCTTGACTGTTTCTTTGCATCATTTGGCACCCTTGTTGTTTTCTCTAGCGTGAGAGCATGGGGCCTAATGGTGGTTTCAGTTACTTTGTGTTCACAAAACTGTATGAGAAGAGGCAGTTTTCCAAGCTTCTTAGGCTTGGGGAGGAATTCCAGGAAGGGCTATCTGCTTTTTTGAAGCATCACCAGGATCTGCTGTGGCTTCATGAGATTTTCCTTCATCAATTTTCCTCAGGTTCAGAAACTCTTCATGCATTAGCTCTTTCTCAGGATGCAAATTCCTTATCAGAAGCTGAAGATGGGGCAGGTGCTGAGATTACTGGCTTGTTAACATCACTGGCAGATAGAAAGCGATTTCTATATCTCTCTAAGATTGCTGCAATGGCAGGTACAACTTAATTCATAGTTTGTCCCCTCATCTTTCAATGTATTTCACAACTGTATTTGTCAAGGAGAGGGAGATTTAAAGAAATATTCAGACTTTAGTTTAATTTTCTTAATTCAAATTGAAAACTGGCCAACCATTTGATTTTTATCCGTAAGTAGTTGGAATATGATGTCTGACTATGTGAAGATAACTAAGAACCTGCTCATTCCCATATTTCAGGACAATTCATTGCTTCAGATTAGGGGTAGGATTTAATGATGCAAGAAAAATAGAAGAGATATCAAGTAGTTGTTAAAACTCATATAATTTAGGAAATTTGAGCTGTCGGGTTTTGTTAGGCTGCTGGAAATTGATATTTCAGGTCTGAAATTTCAGTTAAAGTTGTTGAAACTTGGGCTGGAAATTGCTGGAAACTTGGGCTGGAAATTGCTGGAACTTTAGTGAAGGAAAATAACAATGTTTAGTTCTAGGAGTCACTCCTAAGGTAGGAAGTTAGGAGCCACTCATAGGGAGTATAATCACTTTTAGAAGAAAACGTCATAAATTAAATTTTAATTGAAAATTTAAAATTTGTAGAGAAAATTCAGGTTGTTTTTTCATTAAAAGGTTATTACATATATATGAAAAAATTCTTGGAATCCTAATCCTAATGAAATAGGAAAACTCATAAACTTCCAAAATAAGAATAGAATTCTACTTAACAAGGATTCTTATTATTCTTTAATGGACTGAAACTATGAACTAATAAGGACAAAATAGACTAGAAATATTTTTCTTTTCTAATAAGGAAAACTAAACTGATAACTTTTTTAATTCTACATAATTCTCCTTAGGTTGATAAGTGTCGACCTCAATGATTAAATATTCTTAGCCTGGGTCGAAGGAAGGAAGGTCTATTAGCCCTTCATTATTGTTCCTTCTAATGAATCCCTCACTTCATGCTCACATTTTTCATGATCTTGTGCCTTTACATTGCATTTAGAGTTAGTTTCGTAATGAAATCACATGGATTCTCTCTCACATAGGATCCTAGCAACTAATACAACTAGGTGAACAAATTTGAGGATAATTTATGTATGTTATTTCTCATAAATGACAGAAATACATATAGGGAAGATAAGCAATTGTTCTGCTATTCATTCCCTTGATTATTGCCTAGAAAGAAGTAAATAAGATCGCATGAAAATAGGGACCAGAAATGGAAAGGATAAAACGATATTTTAGGAAATAAACTATTGAGCAAGTAAGGAAACAAATAAAGTAATAAAATTGAAAATATTCTTCCAACACCCCCTCAAGCTGGTGAATAGATGTTGATCATTCCCAGCTTGGTGCTTAACTCTTCAAATCTGACTCTAGTAAGTGCTTTTATGAAAACATTTGCAACTTGTTTGCTAGTGTGAATGTGAGCTAGATCAATCAAACCAGAATCTACTTTCTCCTTTATGAAATGACGATCTATCTCCACATGTTTAGTTCTATTATGATAGATAGGATTCTTTGCAATCCCAATAGTTTCTAGGTTGCCACACCACACCCTCATTTGAGGCTCTACTTTGATATGAAGTTCTGTCAAGAGTCTTTTTATCCATATTCCTTCACAAATTCCCAATGCTAGTGCTCTATACTCAGCCTTTGCACTGCTTCTGGCAACCACTGGTTGTTTTTTACTTCTCCAAGTTACTAAGTTACCCTACACAAAGGTACAATAACCTGTTGTAGACATCCTATCAGTCACTGATCCAACCTAATCAACATCTGTGAATACCTCAACACTCCTTGGCTCGCGTTTCTTAAAGAATAATCCTTTTCCAGGAGTCATTTTCAAATACTTCAGGATTCTAAGTACTGCATCCATATGTTCCTGTTGAGGGTTGCTCATAAACTGACTAACCACACTCACAGGAAAACTAATGTCTGGTTGAGTGGGAGACAAATAGATCAGTTTTTCAACTAATCTTTGATATCTCCCTATATCCATTGGTGTGCCTTCTTTAAGACTCAATTTATAAGTTGATTCCATGGGTGTCTCAGCAGGCTTTGACCCCATCATCCCAGTTTCCTGTAAAAGGTCAAGTGTATACTTTCTTTGAGACACTGAAATGCCCTTACTAGATCTGGCCACCTCCATCCCCAAAAAGTATCTCAAATAGCCCATATTCTTAACTTCGAATTCTCGGGCCAAAGCACCTTTTAGCTGCTTCATGTCTTTCCAATCATCACCTGTAATAACAATATCATCAACATAAACTGTAAGAATAGTTATTTTACCACTAGTTAGCCATCGAACAAACAAGGTATGATCAGTTTGTCATTGGTAGTAGCCAAGTTTCTTCATTTCCTTTGCAAATCTATCAAACCAGGCTCGAGGTGGTTGTTTCAAGCCGTAGAGTGATTTTCTGCGCTTGCATATCTCTGATGATGTGTAGCTTCTTCTAGTCCCGAAGATATTTTCATGTATACCTCTTCTTCAAGATCACCACTGAGAAAGGCATTTTTTACATCTAACTGATATAATGGCCAATTAAGATTTGCAGCTAGTGATAATAGAATCTTAACAGTATTGAGTTTGGCTACAGGTGCAAAAGTCTCCTAGTAGTCAATCCCATGTGTTTGTGTGAAACCTCCAGCTACAAGTCTTGCTTTATATTGGTTAATACTTCCATTAGGATTATATTTGATGGTGAACACCCATTTACAGCCAACCATTGTTTTCCCCTATGGTAAATTTGTTACTACCCAGGTTTGGTTCTTCTTGAGTGCATTCAGCTCATCATCTAGCTTCTCTCCACTTAGGATCCTTCATTGCTTCATGGAAAATTTCAGGTAATTTTTCAGTAGATAACTGAGTTACAAAAGCCTTAAAATGTGGTGATAACCTGTTATAAGAAACAAAATTGTTGATTGGATGCTTTGTACAAGATCCTACTCCCTTCCTTAGAGCTATTGGCCATCCTAACTCTTTAGAATTTGCGGTAGGTTCTGATTCATGGCCTTGCTCAAGAAGTGTGATGGATTTTTTTGGTTCTGCTTCACATCTTGCCTATTGTTTGCCTTTCCTTCTTGAGTAAAATCGTGGTTGTACCTCAAGATTTTTGTCTTCCTATCTGTCCACCCTAATTTTAGTATCCTTCTCTCTATCACATTCATTGTTTTCTATGCAATTCTGATCAGGTTTGTGACTGGAACCGACTATTTAAGTAGCTTCAATGGGAATGGTGGTGTCAAGATCTGGTATCTCAGGTCTGGTGTTATCAAAATTGTGTGTTTCAGAGATGGTTTCATAAGAATGAGGTTTGGTTTGATCAAGACTAGGCAAAATAGAGGCTTTTTTAGGATAATCAAAGTCCCTTGCAGGTCTGGTTGAGTCATGGCTAGGTGTAGAAGGTAGAATTTCTTGGTGTAGTGTGTTCGGTGAGCCATCACTTCTCAAAAAGAACCATTCACTCTCACTGCTCTCCCCCTAAATGGGTATTTTTGGATAATAGGCTTGCTTTTCAAAGAAGGTCACATCCAAAATAACAAGTAGAGAAACACTTGTAACCTTTTTAAGTAGAAGAATAACCCAAGAAAATACACTTATGGGCCCTAGGTTCAAGTTTGCCACAATGGTAATTATGCACAAAGACAACACATCCAAAAATCTTTTAAGGTAGAGTATTAACAAAGGGAACCGAGGAATAAATCTCAAGCAATTTTTGTAAAACTTTGATGGCATTCTATTTATTAAATAAGCAGAAGTGAGAATAACATCCCCCCAAAAATGATTTGGAACATTTGTTGTGAGCATAATAGATCTAGCAATCTCAAGTAAATGTCTATTTTTTCTTTTTGAAATACCATTACGTTATGGTGTATTAGCATATGAGATCTGATGTATAATACCATTGTTGGTTAAAAATTGACCAAAGGATTGACTTAGATATTCTTTACCATTATCACTTTGTAAAATCTGGATTTTTGTGTGAAATTGGTTTAGTTTAAAGGAAAAAAATTCCTTAAATACCTAAAAAACTTCTGTTTTTTCTTTCAAAAGATATACCCAAGTCAGTCTTGTATGATCATCAATAAAGGTTACAAACCATTGAATATTGTTTTCGGTTTTGACCCTTGATGGCCCCCAGACATCACTATGAATGATGGAAAAAGGCTTAGTGGGTTCATAGGCTTGGGGTTTATAAGAATTTCTGGTGTGTTTAGAGAGTTGACAAAATTCACACTGAAAAGAAATTTTCTTTTTATTGAAAAAAGTTGGATATGATTGCTTCGTGTAAGACAAACTAGGGTGGCCTAACCTATAGTGCCAAAGTGCAATTTCTTCATTGGAAGATAAAATAGCAGGCGCTTTATTCCTTCTTGAGTTGCAAATGTAATACAATCCATCAAACTCCCTGGCACTGCCAATCCTATTCCCCAACTCCAAATCCTGGAAAACACAACCCGATGCACCAAAATTAGCTGTGCAATTATGTTCTTTAGTAATCCTTTTCAAAGATAACATATTACAATCCAAGCCAGGCACATAAAGACCACCACTTAAGATTAATTTATCATCAATTATAACAGTCCTAATCCCCTGAACTTTTAGAACCTGTCCATTAGCTACCTTGACAATCCTATGAACAGTACAAGGTTGTACATCAACAAGCAATGACTTATAACAAGTCATGTGATCATTAGCTCCTGAATCAACAATCCAAAGACCACTATTTGGTGTTTGAACTCTTAAAGCAGTACCAATATTACCTCTTTGGACCATGTTACTTGTGGATACAACCTTTTCAACCTTCAAATCATACTTGCTAAGAATTTTCCTCAGCAATTCAACTTCTTTGCTCACTGATATGTTATCTCTCTCGGTCTTGTCACCACCACTAGCTATATAGCTTTTGTTCTCATCCTTTGATCTGCTTTTCTGATTTGGAGGTTTCCAATGAATCTTCTATCATGTGTCCTTGGTATGTCCACCTTTTTGACAATGGTCACACCAAGGCTTACCCTGTTTTCTCTTAGATCTTGGCCCATTTGTTCCTTTGACAGCCATGACTGAAGATTCAGAGGGATTTTTATTGCTTGGAGTGCCTTGCATTAGCAGCTTTCTACTCTCTTCACATTTCACCAAATTGATTGCCTCCATAATGGTTGGCAGTGGTCGGGTTGCCATGATTCTTCCACGATCCTCCTCGTAAGTAGAGTTTAGTCCCAAAAGAAATTGATACACTTGTTCACTTTCCACAATTTTCTTGTAGCACGCCATATCTTCACTACAAGCCCATTGGTGTGGGTCATAGAGGTCCAGCTGTTGCCACAATTTTACCAACATGGTGTAATAACCAATGACTGATTTCTCACCTTGCTTAGTTTCCCTTAGAATTCCTATGATCTGAGACAAAGCAACAGTATTTTCTATAGTGGCATATGTCATTTTGGCATTCTTCCATATCTCTTTTGCAAAGGTTGCAAGGACAAACTACTCACCAACTTCGAGAGTCATGGAATTAACCAACCAGCTCATTACCTGGTTGTTTTTGGTCATCCACGCTACGAAGCTGGTGGCTCGGTTGTCAAATATTTCTCCTTTCCTCTCCCTCTTACGAACATAAGCATGTTGTGGGACCATTGTAAATAGTTGTTCCTATTCAGCTGATGGTTGGTTACCCCTGACAACTACATGTGAATGCTGTTCTAAGAAGAAGGCGAGTTTCCTGTGCCGATAATGGTGTTTGGCGTTTCTGGGATTGATCCTAGTGGAGCATTGCCTGACGGGCTAATGGCAGAATTTTCCCTTGACTCGACATGCCACGCTCCTATCGTCCCGAATGAATCCATCATCCTCTGCATTCAAAGCTCTAATACCATGCACGAATTGGAGGATAATTTCTGTATTTTATTTCTCATAAATGACAGAAATACATATAGGGAAGATAAGCAATAGTTCTGGTATTCAATTCCTTGATTATTGTCTAGAAAGAAGTAAATAAGTTCCCATGAAAATAGGGACCAGAAATGAAAAAGATAAAACGATATTTTAGAAAATAAACTATTGAGCAAATAAGGAAATAAATAAAGTAATAAAACTGAAAATATTCTTCCAACAATTACATACATATCTTTATACATCTAATAAATCCTACTTAAGGAAAGATTTTCAGTTCCTTATTGCCGTACAAAAGGCACAAAATCTGCCTTTGATGAGGTATGAAATCAGTCTTTGACAGGGCTGCACAAAATCGACCTTCAAAAAGTGTGTATTAATGTATTAGCTGTCAAATTATGACAGTTAATACTGTTGACATCTCTTGCCAGCAGCAGGTGTTGAAATTGATATTAGTCGTAACTGTATGTTTGGTGGATAAACTGCCCAATAATGTCTGGTTGTGTGGATTCTGTGTTCATGCTTTAGTAATTTTATTCTAGCAGTACTGATAATACTAGAAGACTCTCTTTTTATGTGTTTGAGATGGGAATGAACATCTATTTTTCGATGCAGCGAAAGGTGTTCTTTCCGGCACTTTTGCACAGATCAGTCAACAGATGAGCCTTGCTTGTTGTTTTTTCGCCAAGGTGTTGAAGATTTTCCATTAGATTATCTGTCCAGTGTATTTGCTGATGTTATTTACCCGATTTTCTTGGAAACAATTATCAAAGGTAGGCATCTTGATCATTGCCTTGGAGTTCATGATATAAATTTAATGTTTTAAATTTCATGATTCTCACCTTATCTCTTGAAGAGTTTTGTCAGTTAGACAATATATTTTAGGATTTGAAGTGTGCAATTAGTACCTCCCATTAGAATCTCATACCACTGTTTCATTCCATTGATACCCAGAACACTCTAACTAGATCCCAGTTGGACTATTCCACCACAAGTAATCATGCTTCATGCTTTCAAAGGCGTAGATTTGAAAATTAAGTTTTAATTGTTTACTTGCATTAGAAGGCATCTCAGTAAATTCCTTCTTTGCTCTGGCGAGACTCTTAGGTTGTGTACTTGTGTATACTTGTTGACACACTCTTTTTTCTAATTAATTTTGGCTATAGCGAGTTGGAATTTTTTGTCGCTCTCTTTTCTCCCTCACTTTCTCCCAAGTGTTTTCTTGATCTCTTCTTTTTCCCTTCATCTCTATTTCATTATTGTATTTCTTGTGGCACTCGTTTTGAGTTTTCAAGTTCCTTTTGTTGTTTCAACAATATAATTGTTAAGAATATTTTAGAATAGGCTTATTATATGAATGTGTTGGTTTAGTATTATTTGTGTATACGGTGTCAATTCTAGAATATTTTATCATTATGAAAGGATTATAGAAAGATCTCTCATTGTCCCTATAAATAAGACCTAATGTATCATTCAACTGACAAACAAGTCTAATGAGAACTATGGGTTTTATGTTGTGTCCGTGGGGTAGGCCCTTACAGTTGAATCACATAATTCTCTTGTCTTCCTCTTTTGTCCTTTTTACTCTCTCTCGTCATTTTGTTTTTCTTTTAGCTTTATAAAATAAGTTCTCAGATTTTTACAGTTGTAGTTCTACAATACAATGAATGGAATCAAAGCTACTTATTATGTTACGAGGAGTTGCTTATGTATACTATAGATTTGTGTGGTGGTGCAAACATTCACCAAGAACATCTTTTATCTTCTTTAAATCATACCTATTTATGGTACATTTGAATAGCATTCATGTTGAATGCTGAAACCAGCATCAAAGAATAGTCATTTGAAATTTGACTTTGACCAAAGAAAACAAGTACTCTGGGTGACTTGCAAGACATTATGCAGATGCTGGTCCCCTACCTTTCTTTTTCGTTTGTGTGAAGTATTTGTTTATTTTTTCTGTAAACAACAATTTGTCTATGTTGTTTCATGGACTTCATCTTAGTCTTCATATTGTGTGGTTATGCTTTTTCCACTGCTGAATGTGTTAGGCGGTATGTATGCTTGCTCCAGCTTTGAAATATTAATCATCACTGTCAAATGCACCTGATTGTTTTCCTTGGATTTGCTTCTTGATTTTGTTGAATATTCTTCTTTGGTTTTGTTTAATGTCTGATTTTCTATTTGGTTCATCACCCTACCTTTTTTATTACCTACTGTTGCAGGCTAGTTGGCCTGTAACTGAATAGTCATCTTTATGCCCACCTACCCCATTCGATCAACCCATCTGAGTTACATTATATTCTTTTGTATTTCTCTTCCGAAGTTATATAGAATTATGAGATTGTTTAATGAACAGGTGATCATAGAATTTGCTCTGCAAATATTGTTTGGGTTAGCCCAGATACTCCCCTATGGATGAGACGTCCTTCTGAGACCAGTGAAGGGGCATTGGCTCTCGACATTGTTGTTCAAAAATCTGCTGCTAAGCAAAGTGGAGATGCATGGAGGACTGTACTTGACTCTTGTCTTCCAGTTCTTCATTTGATTGATACCAGACATTCAGTGCCATATGCAATCAAACAAGTGCAGGAATTGCTGGGAATTTCTTGCACTTTTGAAACAGCAGTTCAGGTTGATTTTTCCCCTTATGCACTTTGAGCTGTCTATGACTGAGCCATTGGGATGTGCTGAAATTTATACTTCCACAAGAGAGAACCACCTAGTTTGCAAACATACTTTGGAGAAGTTTGGCTTACTGTTCACTGTGTAGATTTACATTCAGTAACATTACAGTTTTGTGTCTTTCAAACATATTGTCTGAGCTTATTGCCTGCAATGAGGGATTCCTAATGAAACTTCTAGTGTTTTCCTGCTTCATATCTCATGCCTTTTCCTAGTAGCATTTTAGAGCATCTTTCATTAGCTCTCTCTCTTGCATCCTATTAGTGCTTGCATGTTTTCTCAACATGTGAATTGTTCACTAAAATTCTCTTAACAATCTATTGATTGAGGACTTTGATTTGTCCTATCATGCAAACTAGATGCTAGTTTTGGTCTAGTAAATTCGTCAATTATCTTTGTTTATGCCAACTTGTTTCTCGTGATTACTTTCTGTATTGAGTGCTTCTCTCTTTTGTGAACAGTTCATCTTTTCCTTTCTGCTAATCTAATTTACTTGAGCCTCTCATTATTATATCATTTAGTGATGTGTTTTTCACCAATTCAAAGTTGTAAATTTGTGCTTCAAATATTCGATAACTCCGCTCTTTGTAATCTGCCTCCTGTAATAGGATGCTGGATATCAATCGAGAAACAGGGATGAGGGATATTTGCATTTAATTGTTTATATTGAGGTGCTGACTCCATGTAGCAGAACATGGTCATCTCAGGCCTTGATATGCATCATTATTTATTATCTTTCAAAGGACTTTGGTTCTATCCTATTGGCACTTATCTATGTCGTTCTCTTTTACTCCTTTGTTTTATTAATATCATATAGAATTATCTCTATTAGTTGTCTACAGTGCTATTTTTTCGCCTAACAAAAGGAAGCTAAACTGAAGGCTATTTTTAACTGCTCCTTATTGTCCTTGGCCTTACAGATCTATTTAGTGGCTCAATATCTTATTTATCTTGCAGCACCTTGCAACATCTGTGAAAATGGTGGCAAAAGGTCTGCTGAAAGAGCATCTCATTCTCCTTGCCAATAGTATGACATGCACTGGAAGTCTGGTTGGCTTCAATTCTGGTGGTTACCGCGCATTATCTCGCTCATTAGATATCCACGTACCATTTACTGAGGCAACACTTTTTGTAAGTATTTTATCTTTTGTTTAAAATTAATTGATATCCACATGATAACCTTGCCTGTCCTTAAATTCTGGTTAAGACACCGAGAAGATGTTTTGAGCGAGCTGCAGAGAAGTGTCATGTGGATACTTTATCCAGTGTAGTTGCATCTTGCTCTTGGGGAAAACATGTAGCAGTTGGCACGGGATCACGATTTGATGTGTTGTGGGAAACAAAGAATATACAGGTTTTCTTCGAATAGCAAATTGCCTTTTTGAACATTGTTATAACTGGAACTCTCATCTTTTTTTTGAGGTCAAAAATTTCTTTATGTTACTCGTGCTCCAATGGAATTCTGTTTTGCAGGCTTGCTTTGATAAAGAGGGTAGCATAGATGTTTGCCAATTTCTAAATATGATGAGCGGTGTTGCAAATGGAGAAGACTCAGTCACTGCTTGTTTAGGTCAGGAAGTTGATGACCTACTGCACGAGGATGATGCTAATGATTGGAGCCTTTCTCCTGATCGCAATGTTCTGGACAAACCTTCTTTTGAGGACAGTTTAGAATTTGACTGGGATGCTGCCCCCCAAAAGGAATCTAACTGGTCTAGTGGTTGGGACCCTGAAGCTGCTACGGCTAATGATTCTGGTTGGGGAACTGCGAAATCCAAAACTTGTGATCTTCAGTCAAAATCCCAAGAAGATTCTCCTTGGGGTGCTGACACTTCTAAGGTCTGTAAAGGTGAAGATCTTGTTTTGTCTAGTTGGGACACTGAAGCTGCTAAGACTAATGCTTCATCTGGTTGGGATACTGGGAAATCCAAAAGTCATGATTCTACATCTAAATCCCAAGAAGATTCTGCTTGGGCTGCTAACTCTTCTAGGGTCAATAAGGTCGAAGATCTTGCTTTGTCTGGTTGGGGTGGTTGGAACACTGAATCTGCTAACCCTAACCCTTCATCTGTTTGGGGAGTTGATACTTCTGGGAACAGTGAAGGTGAAGATCTTGCTTCCGCTGGTTGGGGTTGGGAAGCTGCTAACCCTATTGCTTCATCTGGTTGGGACACTGGGAAAGCCAAGACTTGTGATCTTAGATCAAATCCCCAGCAAGATCCTACTTGGGGAGTTGACACTTCTAGAAACAGCAAAGGTGAAGATTTTGCTTTCCCTGGTTGGGGTGGTCAAGAGATTGAAGCTTCTAACCCTAATGCTTCATCTGGTTGGGAAACTGGGAAAGCCGAAACTTGTGGACTTAAATCAAAATCTCAAGAAGAGTCTGCTTTGGATGCTGGCATTATTAGGGACAGTAGTGGTGAAACAATTGATCTTACTTCAAAATCCCAGGGAGAATCTGGTTGGGTTGCTGTCTCTTCTAGGGACAGGATGGATGATGAGGCTTGGAAATCTGAGACACATAAATCAATGCCATGGTCTAGTTGGGGAATGGAGAGATCTGAAAAGCAAGACAATGTTCCTTCAAAAGGCCAAGAGGAACCTGCAAGGTCCAACAATTGGGACGCTGGTAGTGGCTTGGCAGAAGAGTCTAAAGATATGGATGAGTCATCATCTGCTTGGGAAATCATTAAAAGTGATGCTGGTACTGGAGCAACTGAAAAGGAGAACCCAACTATGATGAACCAAGGGGAAGAGCCATCAGGTTGGCACAAGGTCACTAAGGATCAATCGGTCTCTGTCTGGGCTGCATCAACTGCCCAAAGGTCTTCACTCAAATCCAAAGGATGGGGCCATAACGGTGGAGATTGGAAAATCAAGAGAAACCAACCTGCAAAAGTTCCGGGGATTGTCAGCTGTGAACCTGGTCTGAGCGGACTGTATACAATGACCAGGCAGCGCTTGGACATATTTACTTCTGAAGAACAGGATATTCTCTCAGATGTTGAACCATTAATGCAGTCAATCAGAAGAATAATGCATCAGCCTGGGTAAGTTCCAGTGCTGTAAATTCCTGAATTCCTCATCCAACAGAGCAGATGATCATTTTTGTGCAACATAGTGCTTCTAAGATGTTGGGGGAAAGTTAAATATTGGCAATACGTGGTCTTTTGTAAGATGATTCTGGTTTACATTTTCCCTTTTTCTTTTTACAAATGTCCTGACCGATGTCTTCTTTCGTGAAGGTACAATGATGGGGATCCACTGTCAGCTGATGACCAATCATACGTGCTTGATAATGTCTTCAATTACCATCCAGACAAGGCAGTAAAGATGGGCACTGGCATTGATTATATTACAGTAAGCTAATAAAGATGGACTATTAACCATAATTTATCAGAGAGGATATTTGCTGATATGTGCTGTCATCAGTTACATGAATTACTTTCAATATATACAAAAGGTGCTTTGTCTGGTATATGACTACGCACTCTGATTTTCTTATGTTAAACCTTTTGTCTGATGCAGGTCAGTAAACATATGGGTTTCCAGGATAGCAGGTGTTTTTATGTTGTATCTACTGACGGTTGTAAAAGAGATTTTTCCTACCGGAAATGTTTGGAAAATTACGTTAAGGGAAAATATCCTGAACTGGGGGCGGATTTTGTTGAAAAATATTTCACAAGAGGCCGTCCCAGAGGCAACCGGCAGAGGAACCCTGGAGATGAAACTAAGCAGTAGTCATGTTCATGTGTGCATACTTCTTAGGCTGGGGGTAATGGCATTTCAGTGATTGACCTGTTGAGGTTGTATATATACACAGAGTCATTAGTCACTGATTACATACACTGATCTGGTGAATAGAAAGCCGGTCATTTTTTGTTGTCCATGAAAATATTTATCATTGCGTCTAAATGCCCTTTTTTCCCCTGACACATACACAGCAGCAGTTCTTAGTATTTACTTGAGCTCTTCATCATTGTTTAATTTCCCTGGCATGTATAGTATAGATATGAAATCTGATATCTATGATTCTCTCACGCTCTCTTCTACATATCTATGCTTGGTCATTGCCATTTAAAACCAAGCCTCCACCAAGTAAGACGAAGCAACTCATTCTAATTCAAAAATAAAAAAATACATTAAATTTAAAGAAAATTTTAAAAAAGATCAAATTTATTAATAAAATTAACAATTTCTATGCTTAATTTGTTTCAAAATAACATAAATTGGTGCCATAATCAGAAAATGCATATGTTATAGCGAATTTATCTTCCTGGAAAGTGGTAATATAATAACCGATTCTTTTTAATATTAATGATTAATTCTGTATATTAATATCACGTCTTTAATTAGATTTTTAGTAAAAAATTTTGATTTTTCATTACTTCCTCTACTGGAAATGTAGTCATAGTTCATACTAGAATACACATGTATTGCTGTCCTAAAGTAAACAAATGTAGAAAGAAATAATTACGTGATTAATATACTTTCAGAAATGAGAAAATCTTAGAATTGTGGAATAACCAGTAAAATCACATATTTAATTCATAAAACAGTTGAGTTGATTATTAACCTTTACAGATAATCATTGTTACCGGAAGTGCTTATCCTCACATTTCTTAGAAAATGACACCAGCTCAGAAAGTCGCTTGCCTATTTATCAGATATGCCCAACCGTCCTTTTCGAACTATGCGAAACTAGAAAGCCTTGGCCTTTGTTTACTGAATTGTTTCTCTGTGGAGCAGAGTCTGACCCTTTTCAACTATCTGATTATACACTACATCTACGGCTCTCGAGTTGTATTCACTGGTATATTTCATGGCTTCCATTCAACCTCTGCTTAGTGACGTCATTAAAGATATTTCTTTGTTTGCTATTGTTAATTAAGAGCTATATGTCAATTGACAAGCATGGATATGCAAATCATATATGTTGTTTTTCATTAGTGTTTCTATTTGCTTGAGTTTTGTATAGCAGAAAAATGGCATCTTTGGCTGCGAAAATGGTGTCTCCACTGGAAACTGGCCACAGAGTTTGGGAAGATGAGACTTTTATAAAGTGGAGAAAGAGAGATTCTCATGTACCTCTCCACTGCCACGAATCTGTCGAAGGTAGTGATTTGCAATGTCTCGGACACCCTTTGTTTACTTTTTACTACTTTGCAGCATTTAATTCCGTAGTTGATTTCCTTGGCAATCCAAAATTTTATAATCCGCGAAATGCTTTCGTAAAGTTTATTCTGATAAACTTTGTGATGATCTATCTTTAACGATTCTAACTTCTAATACTTTGACTTGTGGGGTCCAATTGAAATTTCAAACTTGTTGATTTCGCTGACTTCTGCTGTCTTTACCTAGAATAACCATACAACTAACAACATTATCTTCTATAATCTATACTGATAACTCTTTTTTTATTTTTTATTTTTGTAATCGGAGAATTGGTTTTGTCCCTTAATCCTAATATTTTAGGCCTCTATAAACTTACAGCGGGGAGTCCAAGGTATCTGCTATGCTTTATTTCACTTACATTTCAAGTCTAACTTTCATTTGCAGTTTCAAATCAATTGACATTTGAAGTAAATTTTTTTGCATTCTGTACTGCAAGTAATTTGAATTCTCTTACCATGCTAGAAAAGGTTTGATATTTTAAATTAACGATCTTACTCCTGTGGAAATTTTGTATTCCGTTTTATGAATAGGATCTCTGAAGTACTGGTATGAACGCAATAAAGTAGATCATTTGGTATCCAGATCCGCTGTTTGGAATGATGATGCTGTACAAAGAGCTCTTGATTGTACTTCCTTTTGGGTCAAGAATTTGCCTTTTGTTATGTCTTTATCTGGATATTGGAGATTCTTCTTGGCTCCCTGTCCCTCTAGAGTTCCTGAAAGATTTTATGATGCGACATTTCAGGACTCTCATTGGGATACTCTTCCAGGTTAATGCCTTTTTTTCTTTTCTATTTCTTGTTGACAGAGAAGAATTTGACAGATGTTTTCTTTCATAGGCATTTGTTTTCTTGTGATTTTGTCCATAATCATTTATAATGCACTACACTACAACGTAAATCTCTCCCAGTCATCAATGCTTGGGGTTGCCATGTATTTCCTCTGCATATGTGATACATGTGGTTGGACATTATATGACAGATTCTCATAATTGTCCTTGTCTCCCCTGAACAGTTCCTTCCAATTGGCAGATGCATGGATTTGATCGCCCCATTTACACAAATGTGGTGTATCCATTTCCAGTTGATCCTCCACATGTTCCAGACGATAATCCTACAGGCTGCTACAGAACATACTTCCAAATTCCTAAAGAATGGCAGGGTATCCTATAACTTTATGTACTGTCAGCTTTAGTCTTTTAGCTGATTTTTTTTTCCTTTTTTTTTCAAGTTTTGTTGTGTAGTTTTCTTTTGAACTAAAGGTCTGTTATACTTACTAACATCACTTTTTACCCTTCTACTGTGTTTTGTAAGTTAAATGGAACTGAGATCTATAATGATATAATTATACCTTAGGAGTTCAAATATAGCTCTGAACCTAAATAAGCTATTACCTTTCATTCTTTGTTGGTTTTCTCTGTGACCCGTCTTTGCATACTCTCATGTGCTCTTACTTTTTTCATGCTTTCTCTGTTGATGATCGGTTATAAAAACATGTTAGAATGTTTGAGCTCTTGTTTTAGTTTCAAGGTCTTTCTCAGAGTTTTGGCTGCCAGAATTTTATTGTTCTAGTTACCTTTCAAGTGTGCTATTTCTACAGGTCGTAGGATTTTGCTGCACTTTGAAGCAGTGGATTCTGCATTCTGTGCTTGGGTAAATGGTGTTCCTGTGGGATATAGGTATCTAAAGCTCACTATTCTATCTTAGTGTCATTGTTATTGGTTACTATGACATAAATTGTAACACGAAGTTCACTTATGATATTGTTGAACCTCTTACTAAATCATGTCGATATATACTAGCTGTTTCAGAGTATTTTTGGCTGCATTTTCCTTATAATACAAGTATAGAAGAACAACCTAAAAAACTAAACACTAAGAGTATGCTTCAATTGAGAATGATCTAATCAGACACCAGATATGCAACAAGAACTTGTGATTTATTAGATTAGAAACAAGTAACATGCTTTGCAAGAGTAAAAATATTACACCTCTGGTGGACAATTGATAAAGTTTAACAAAGTGCCTTTTTTTCATCTAAATTATGAAAAATATATTTATTATTTGAGACAGCCAAGACAGTAGGCTACCTGCTGAGTTTGAGATCACCGAGCACTGTTACCCTTGTAATTCGGGGAAGAGGAATGTTCTAGCTGTTCAAGTTTTCAGATGGAGTGATGGGTCCTACCTTGAAGATCAGGATCACTGGTGGTTATCTGGTATTCATCGGGATGTGCTTCTTCTATCCAAGCCACAGGTTCTTTTTTTATCTTATCAAACTGTTAATTGTGACATCGTGGTCTATATAAATTAAACTTGGATTTGGTGATATACTGATAGGGATCATGTCTTTGTGGAATGAATTTATACTATGAATTTAGGGGCTGAAAGACTAAAACTTTGAGAAAATCTCATGTTTAAGATCAATGTATGATACATGTGAAATATTTACGGTATGTATTGAATGGAATTGTTGAATTGAAGTTAGCTTGATGTGAATTGTGTCACATCTTCGTGATTGTTCGTCACTATGTCAACCTTTATTATTCTTTTTTCTATTATTGCATTTCTATTTATTTTTTCCAGGAGGATTTCAGCAAATAATAAATCTGCAAAATATTGAAATGCAGGCATTCATTGTGGATTACTTTTTCAAATCTAAACTGGCTGAGAATTTCGCTTATGCAGACATACAGGTTAGAGTTTGACTGTAGAGTACAACATGCTGAATATGTTTCCTCATGTGATGTTAAATTATTGATTTGAAGTGTGTGGGTTTGACAATGTGCCTGTTTTCTCATTAAACTTGTTTTTTAACACTACTTTGATTCTGCTATCTGTATGCAATATTATGGTACTGTACATTTATAAAAATATAAATTTTCAGTATTAGGTGGAAGAATCATGTGTTTAAGTATGGGATTCTTAATTTGTGATTTGTTGATCTTTCATATGCATTCGCATTTATGAACTTGAAGTGGCATGGAAGTATCTAGTCGGAATAGTTTGTTTATTTATAGTGCAAGGCGTGTTATATTTGGAGACATAATATTCAATTTTAGTTCATTGGGTGTGCAGAGAATAGAAATTCAATTTTCTTAAATATTGATCTGTTACATGTCTTTCTATCCCATTCATAAATCAAGTAGGAAAGGGAATTTTAATTGGAAAGTTATATTTATTTTGAGCTTTTGCAAGTATATCTAATTGTTTAGTGGTGAAGGAACTATTCTTGCTTTACTTACTCCATTATATTTGTTTCATGTCTTTTTTAAATTTAAGTGGGATCAGTTTTTTTAATTTGATTGGATCAAGAGACTATTAAGGCCCTATTTCTATTTTTATATTTCAGGTTGAGGTGAAAATAGATAGCTGTAAAGAAATCCCTAAAGACAATATTGTCTCCAACTTTAAGGTGGAAGCTGCTTTATATGACATGGGAAGCTGGTACAATAGCGATGGATCCGTTGATTTGCTTTCATCTTCTATAGCTAATCTGACAATTGTTCCGTCCTTTGATGTGATTATGGGATTTCTTGGTTACACACTTGTGGGGAAAGTAGAAAGACCCAAGCTTTGGTCTGCAGAACAAGTAAGGATCACCATTTCTTTTAGAAATCTCACCTAGTACTTGAGCAACACTCTAAGACTAAGCTTTCAGTTTGTTTGGTTGTTGATGAAACATGTTGGGAGAATCTTTAGGTTGTTAATTATTGTGGTCAAAGATATGTATATCTCATAATATTATGATCTAATCATAATCGGATCATTTAGATTAGATAGCAGTATCTTATAGAAATATAGTATCCTAGAATTATATTTCCATATCTGTACAGATTTTCTACCTTATTCTGTAAGCCCTATTCGTGTATATATATATTGCAGTCTCTAATAAAGAAATATAGAGCAAATAAGCTCTGATTCATATGGTATCAGAGCCACGTGATAGAGAGAGTGAAACTGAGGAGACCACCTCAGAAAGTCAAGAAATGACTTCCAATCTTGAGGGATCCTCCACGGAAATCCCAATCTCAAACCAGACTAGAGGTCAGTCATCAATGATCTCTGGTATTGAGGGAGTTTCAGTTATCATTGTTTTCGATAAACTGAATGGAGCAGACTACTGAGAGTGGGCTCGAGCTATGGAACTTGCTGTTGGAGGAAGAGGGAAGCTAAGCTTTATCGTCGGAGATGGGAATGTTCCAAACTCAACAAACGTATAAGCTACACGACAAAGGGAGATAGATAATTCCATGGTCTCGTCATGGCTTATCAACGTGATGATACCACCAATCAAACGGACCTTTATGTTTTTGCCAACAGCTCGATAAATCTGGGATGGAATGCGACAGTCCTACTCTAATGAAGAGGATGCATCACGGATTTATGAGATAAAAACAAGGTTGTGGCAAATGAAGCAAGGTGACAGAGAAGTTACAAAATATTGGGTCGAAATGATAGCATTGTGGCAGGAACTTGACCTGCTGTCAGATGAAGAGTGGAGGTGCAAGGAAGATGCAGTGATGTACAACTAGAAGATTGAAAAGGAGAGTCTTTGAATTTTTGGCTGGTCTCAATAAAAAGTTGGATGATGTTCGTGGAAGAATCCTAAGTAGAATTCCTTTGCCTACAGCTAAGGAAGTATTTTCTAAAGTTAGGAGGGAAGCAGCAAGGAGGAAAATCATGCTAAAAGAGGAACTAAATGGAACTCTAGTATCTTCGAATGAAGCTTTTGCCCTATTATCATGTGGTGAATCCAGTAAGAAAAATCATAAGTGGTGTGAGAATTGTAAACAAAGTGGCCATACCAAAGATACATGTTGGGACATTCATGGCAAGAAGTGGTGTGAACATTGTAAACAAAGTGGCCACACCAAAGATACATGCTGGGACATTCATGGAAAGCCTCTAGA
>JANKOE010000009.1:15810086-15825244 GCA_026284465.1 Erythroxylum citrifolium | reverse complement strand
GACAGTCTCTATTGGCTGTTAGGTTGATGGTTTCATACCGGTACCTGGATCCTGGGGATCGGGAAAGTCCCGGGAACCAAAATTTTTGTTTTCCGCTGCCTGGACATGTGATGTCTATCCCGGGATTTTCCTACAATTGATAATGTGACGATAATAATGGAAAGATACCTGGGATTGTCATTGAACATGCATTGTACATATTCCATATTTGTGCAAAAAAGAAAATATTTATAATTTTTCAATTATTAATGTTTGTACAACGTGAGTATTGCATAATTTTGGATGTGTTTGATAAACGACTGCATTCAAACGCTTCCAGAACTAGAAGCAAATGCTAATTTGTAGCGTACTGTGAGTAGGCCTAGACAGGCTTCCTTTATTGTTTGTTTGTTTATATTATGAATTTTACGATTATGAATGAGAAGTGAATGTGTTTGTTCTGATTCCATACAATGAATGTCCGAGGAGTTTGCTAAACGTGAAGATATTGAAGTGCTACTTGTATGTAAATTTGATTAAATAAGTGATACATGATTTGATTGTTAAACTTCCACATATGAAAGAAAAGTGATTCTCATCTTTAACTTTGAATTCCAGACTAAGGTCCAATGATAAGTGAAAGTGAATAACTGATCATATGAGATTGATGCATTTCATTACATGAATGCATGAAAGATAAAGGTAGTTGTCACCGGAGTAGCCACCGAAAACGAGCTTAAAGCTCAAATTGTGAAAAAGAGCCCAGAGCTCAGAAAGTAATTAAGAGCCAAAGGCTCACTATGTAAAATGAGCCCGGTATCTACAACGGATACGAGACAGTTATTAATGAGCCCGGTGTCCAAAATGGATACAGGATAGTTATAGGCACTCGGCCACAACAAAGTAATAACTAAAAGTGAGTCTCATGAGCACTGCATATGCGTATGGCATGTATGATTTAAATTGTTTGAATGGTTTTTGAATGTGATATGTGTTATGTGATTGCGTGAGCCATCGAGGATGGTCACTCACTAAGTTCGCAAAACTCACCCAAAATTTGCAATTATTTTTTAGGCTTTGAAGAGTTACCCCGTTGGGTAAATGGGAGTATAGCCACTGCATTCGATCAAGAGGTAGAGTTCGGGATCAGTTTGCATCTGCATAATTATTTTCAATAATTTTTGTATGAAAGAATGTATTCTAAAATTTTTGTATCATGTGTATTGATCTTGAGTGCAATTATTTTAAATGTGATTGAAAAAGTTTATGAATAAAATAGGCCCGATTTGATTATTGATTTTCCGCAAAAGTGTGCATTGTTTTATAATGAAAAGAATTTTTTTTTGTAATGAGATTTTACTGACTGAGTGTGCTAGCATTCCACCCTCGCGGGGCTCGGGTTCGGATACTCAAGATATCGGGTACGTGTCTTGCGAGAGTGGGGTGCTACATTGGTTGGTATCAGAGCCCAGAATTAGTATCTTATATGGGCATTTTTTAAAAATGAGTCAAGTTACATGCATTTTTAACATGTCTTAGCACTTAGTAGCAACTGACCCCTAGTCTAAGTCTCATTTACACGAGGCACACGCATGAGCAAGTGTTAAAAGTTTGAGTTGATAGAATTAGTGAGAAGAGTGCTGCTCTTTTAGAACGAGAGAAAATGAAAGTTGTGGATAATTAGAAATAGGAAACAGTACATAGTTAGATATGATAAATAATGATTCAATGCAATTGTATTGGAGGATGTATTATTGAATATGACACTAATATTGTACTGTGGTGATATATCCCTGAATGTGATAAAGATTTGAATGTATTGTCATGGATTGTTTGAGGAAAATAGGGATAAGAGTAGAAATGATAAGGTTAAAGTGTACAAGTAGAATGTAATGAAAACATAAATTGTTATGATCTTAAGAAGATGAACTTGGAATTGAACTAGTTGTTGATTAATGTGACAAGAGCTATGATCCTCGGTAAGAATATATTAGTGGAGATTGAGATCGGAATTTCAGGATGATTATGCAGTTATAACTCCAAATGGATTGCAAATATATATATGTAAGATGAATAAATGACAATAGGAAAATGAGATAGAAATGAGGAAAGAGTAAAAGGGGAATGAAATTGTCATAAATGAATTTATAAGAGATGAATGATGTGTAGTAAGGAGAAAGTTAGAAATGCATATAAGAGAGCATTTTATGTATGAATGAGATAAAGAAAAAGATGAATCAAATGAGAAGAATTGATGCCTCAATATGGTAGTTGACTCATTACGAAATGATGTAACCTCAGAAGAGGTAAATTCTGGAAAATTGGAGTAAAATTTGTGTTAGTATGTTTGATAATGAGAGGAGGAAAGTGCAGGACACGATAGTGGCCTGACAAAACTAGGTTTCTATCATGATCGTGTAAGGATACCCTAATCATGGGCAGGAACAAAGATAGAAATGTTGTCTAGAATCAATTGGAATTCAAGTATCATTAGCGAATGTTATTAATAGGAGAATTGGCATAAATACTTCTATAAATAAGATACAATGATTTTGATGGTATATACCAAGGTATTAGAGTAAATGAATTTGCTTAATTCCTTACTGAGCCTTATTATAAAGGATGTCCTAATCATATAAGTTATGACATAAATTGATCTTATTGAGATATTATGAAAAGTTGAAATTGATTTTCTTGAGGTACTAAGAATGACTGATAAGTAATCATAGAAAAATAGTTGATTGATAAGGATTTCATGAGCAGTATCGAGGATAGTATCAAGAAATCTTCTTCCAAAGAAGAATTTCATTGAGATGGGTTAAGTAAACCAGATGATTCAATTTAAGAATGATTAATGAGGGAACAATCAGAAATAAGTAGTTAATGAGTCAAAAGTGAATATTGGAGTCGTATCCCTAACGAAGACTCAAGCATAAGAGTTAGAAAATGCTACTGAGAGTGTATGCATTTAATTGATGTAAAGTATCCAAATAATTGATGGATTCTTAAATTTGAGGTGACATTAAGTATAAAAGATATAAATCAGATTTGGTGAAGGGGGTTACCAACATAGGAAATTGAGATATCAAATATATTGAAACGTGTGGAGAAGCTAGTATGAATGAGTGGACATTAGACTAAGTCAATGCGAAATTGGAGGAAATCGAATGAAAAGAGAAAACCATTTGAGAAAAGAAGTCAATTAGGACACTGAAAATAACGTGCGATAAAATTTCCTCATTTGAGGAATTAGTTACTTAAGAAATTACGAGAACTAATTATGGGCACAAGGGAAGTTGGGGTGTATCTGTTGGATTTAACCATGCCTCAAAAGTATTATGGTAATGAAGATTAAAGTGATCTAAGAAAAATTTGTATCAATTGGTGACTAGGATCATAGAGGATATTTGGAGCATATTCGAAAAGTGGAGAGAATACTTCTTCTGTTGAGGAAATCTTACATACTAGGAAGGTAGAAACAAGTATATGCCAAGTTTAAGGAGAGTGAATCCTAGCTTGATCAAATAAATTGTGGATGTGATAGTATTTGAACATGGCACATTGGGAGACCCAAAGGAAATAGAGGTGATGATAAAGTGAGTTTGTATACATAGAGGCAATTAAGCATCAATTGTTGATTACTGATATATGAGTTAGAACTTGTTGCAATAGTAATTGCTTGGCAAGCTTGGAGACATTAGGTACAGAAATCAGTAAAGATTGAGCTAATTATTGAGTTTGAAAGGAATGTACAAATAAGTACTATACTGGTAAAAGTAGTGTGCAATCTGATACATTGAACAGACAATGCGATAATGGAATAGTACAGATTCAGATATTGAGGTTACCAAACCTAGTGTAATAAAGAGCATAGAATGTCGAGTTAAATTTTAGGCGATTCAAAGTACTATAAGCTATTGAAATTTAAGATCAGTTTCATATGAAAGAAGTAACAAAGCCTAAAAGCTAAGGATTCAGGATTGTGAATCCCATATAGGAATTGAAAACGAATCTGAATTTTTGAGTTTGAATTGGAAGAATGATATTTTGTGATTGAAATAAGAAGTATGTGCACTCGATAAAGATTATTGAGCAAAGAGATTGTTAGAGAAGCCTAAGTAACAACCTAAGCTAGACATCCTAGTAGGACTACGCTAGAATAGTATTTAGCTACTAAGGATGTAGAAACAAGTGGCTAAATGTTTGAATAACCAACAGTTCTAACTGTTGGGGATGTACTTAAAGCTTATATTTTGGAGTTCATAGGAATATGAGATTAATGTATAGTTCCCATTGACTATAGGCATAACAATTGTTATCATAGTGACATTATTAAAATGCTCTAGGAGGCGTTGTATGACAAAAAGGGGTGGTTCACCCTTACTTTAAAATGAAGAGTGCCTAAAAAGGGCAAAGACCATAATTGATTCGAGATACTAGTCATGAGTGAAGTGAATCTATAATAGGAGTTAAGTGATTCAAGAAAGATAAATGACTTAGGTGGATCAACACCGGAAAGATGGAATATAACGAAATAGATATAAGAGTTGAATGTATTAACACTGAAGAGAAGTGAATTATCAAAGGAGAGATGAAGTATTTTTGTGAGTACCACTTTGATAAGGTGTGCTCAAATTTGGAGAAAAGATAAGTTAAGCTATTATGAATTGGTCTGTATGACAATTTTTATGAGTTAGTGTTACTGATCAAAAATGTATTAGATTCATAATATGTAATATGTGAATAGGTTAAAAAATAATGATATGATCGACAGAGATAGATTGACAGTGTATGAAGTAAAAGTTTTATGAGTAATCTGAAATATATCGATGAAATAGTCAAGATAGTGTGATAGCTAAATAAGTGATTGAAAGACCTATTGAGTCTATCAACTGTGGTCATTTGGAAGAAAGTATTTGAGTGGGGAAGTATATAGGAAATGGAGGAGCATATGAGGAAACAATACCCTTGCCTTATCGATCAATCAGATATTAATTTCGAGGAAGAAATTTTTTAAGGAGGGGAGAAATGTAACATCCCTTTCCCATACTAAGGGCTAGAATTTAGATTTCAATAATGCAGAGAAGAGCAATGTGAGAGTTAGAAAAATTTACATTTCATTCTCAACAAAATGTCAGCATACATGTATGTGAATTTGAATCTTTGCACACATGAAAATAATTGTACATGCACTCACTAACATTCCAGGTATATTGAATAGTAATAGGATAGATTAAGAATTGTGGTTATAGTGAATGAGTATAATGAAATGGAGTAGAAAGACTAGAAATAAAAATTTAAGTGTTGGATTTAGTGAAGGAAAATATGTTGGAGAAGTTTATTGAGAATATATAGTATGGAATTTTTGGATAATGGAGTAGAAAGTTATGGTCCTTATAAGAGGGGATGCTCAGGAGCATAGATGCATCGTCTGTAAAGATGTATTGTCTGTATAGATGTATCGTCTGCGATGACGTCATATCGACTGTGACGACATCATATCATCTGTGATGATGTCATATTGTCTATAGAGATGTATCGTCTGCAAAGACGTATCGTCTGTGACGACGTCATATCGTATGTGAAGATGTATCGTCTGTGAAGACGTATCGTCTGTATAGATGTATCATCTGTAAAGATGTATAGTTTGTAGAGACGTATCGTCTATGATGACGTCATATTGTCTGTGATGATGTCATATCGTTTTAAGTACACTTTACTTCGTCTTAAGTTGACTATGCTTCTTTTTCTTTCTGCTTCGTCTGCTTTTTGCTTATGTGACTGAAACTTTTTCTTCTGTATACTATTGGTCTGATGCTATTGTCTGGTCCATTTTTGACCCTACATACAATAGAATTTGTCTTCAATGTCTTCATGAAAGATGTGGATATTGAAATCCTCTTTCTAACCCTTTAAGAACTATCTCAATCCGATATCCCTAGAGAGAGTTATGTCAATTGTAAAACAACTTTTGTGTACTGTTCATAACCTTCTTCCTATGGTCACTGTTCATTTTGTATCGTCTGGTCCAAATTTGATTTTATAGATGATAGAATTTGTCTCCAAGGTCTTCATGAAAGTTGTGTATCTCGAAGTCTCCTTCCAAACCGTCTATGAATGACCTTGATCCGACATTTCTAGTGAAAATTATGTCAATTGTCCCACGATGGGTACAATATGAATTGAGGACAAAACCTTGTTTGATTCTTTAGGCCATCACTTTGTTATCCGACCTCCAAATGAAGTGATTGTTGAACCATTGGATTCATAAGACATTTTTCTACCTCTACAAAAATATTGGTAGCATTTTGAATTGATTTGAAAAATATTGAATGAACAAAATTGAGGGGATCGGTTGGAACAGTGAACTGGTGTTATTTCGCAGAACATACTTCGATATTTTAATTATATATGGATCTGCAGAATACCAAATTGAATGATTTTGGTGTCAATGAGAACATAATACATAGGGAACATGTTTCTAGAAGAAAGTGTCGTGAAATAACTTTAGTATCGGGGTTAGAAAGAACATGCAAAGTTGACCCGAAATGATGTTTTATGGAAAAATCTAGAAGTGATTTAATAGGTTATAACTTATGTTTGCAGTGGTATTATTGAGTTTTAAACTTAAGTACAAATCTTACTTAAGTGAGTTTTAATAAAAGGAAGTGAATAAGTGGCTAGGAATTAGACAAGTGTCCCAGCTTTAAAGTTGAGTTTTAATAACCTTGAAAGACAAGTTAATGTACTTGCCTTCATTTCTTTCTCTCGAAGTTTCTTTCTCTAGTGTTTCTTCAACACAGAGTTTTTCATCAAAAACTCCACCAATGCTAAACTAAACTTACCCTTATCTTCTATTGCTACCACTTTGTCATCTATTTCTTTTGCCTTAAGAAAACCTGACCCAAACCCTCTATATGATGAAGTACGTAAGTTGCATGAGATTTAGGGCTTTGTGATGGTTGAAGATTTAGGAGTTTTAACAAATAAGTATCGTGTGAATTCTTATGAGAAGTCCGAATATGAGATAAAAGGGGTGATTTATCTGACATAAAATAGTCATGGAAAAAGTGGTCATTGTCATGAATACAGTACAATTTAGATAAAATTTCAGATGTGTTGTTTTTACGTATTTGGGGATTCTTATGTAATATGATGGTGTAGAGATGATTTTGAGTAGAAAGATCATTGAATACATGCAGAAGAAGAGTACAAAAATTTTGAAAGCTATAAGGACTTATATGCTCTGTTTTCCCTTCTAATTGTGTGTGTGTGTGTGTGTGTGTACATAAGTGAAAATTGAGGATGAATAAACAAAAGATTAAAGTTAAGGAAATCGGAGAGAGAGAGAGAGATGATATCGTGCTTTCGGTGGGATTGAAATGGAAGGCTGCTAGTGATAAATTAGTGAATGAATTGTTGACATCAAAGTACCAAAAGTATGGGTATGTTTGGGGATAACGATATTCACATGATTGAGTGATTGATTTATGAAATGAGATTGAGCATAAGATATGAAGTTTGTTACAATACCCGGGATTGTCATTGAGAATGCATTGTATATAGTTCATTTATACATTTGTGCATAAATAAATGCTTATAAGTGTGCAATTATTAATGAGTGTGCAATGACTGTCTTGTATAAATGAGTTGTGCAGGTTAAGTGTCTGCATTCAGGAATTTCTAGAATTTGGAAGCAAATGCTACTCTAGAGCGTACTGTTAATAGACCGAGATGGTCCCACTTCATTGTTTGCTTTGTTTGAATTTTGTATTAATTGGCTATTGGATGATGTTATGAATGTGAATGATTGTATTGATTTTTGCACAGAAGGTCCGATAATTGTGATGATTGATTTAGATATTGAAGTGCTTCTTGTATATGAATGAGATGAACTAAGTGTAGATAACTTGATGATAAATGTGTTTTGAATGAGCATTTGCATGTAAGTGAAAATGTGATTCTCAACTTAGTTTTGAATGTCGGACTACGGTCCGATGATATGTGAATATGATTGAATGAGATCATACAAATGTGATTGATGCATTCCATTTCATGAATGCATGAAACGTAATAGAGTTGTGACCAGAGTAGCCATTGATCAGAGCTTAAAGCTCAACGAGAGAAAATGAGCCTTGAGCTCAAGTGATTAAGAGCCTAAGGCTCATTATGTAAAATGAGCCATGTATCCTCCCAAGCGGATAAGGGACAATTAGTAATGAACTCGGTATCCAATGGATACATGACAGTTTAGGCACTCGATCACAACAAAGTAACAAATGGAAAGTGAGTCTCATGTGCACTACATATGCATAATATGTATGATTAAATTGTATTGATTATGAAATGTCATTTATGTGTTACGTGACTAGGTGAGCCATCGATGATGGTCACTCATTAAGTTCGCAAAACTCATCCAAAATTTTCAAATGTTTTTCAGGATCAGAAGAATATCCCGCTAGGCCAACGACATTATACCTATAGCATACAAGTGAATAATAGAGGTCGAGATCAGTTCGCGTATGCATTGCATTTCTTTATTTTGTATTGAATTGTATATTCCACAACTTTTTGTATAAATTTGTATTCTGAAACAACTAAAATATTTTTTATTTATGAGAGGGCCCAAATGGCTATTGAAAGTTTTGTTGATTGTATTGTGTTGATTGAAAATGTTTATAAATGAAAGTGGGCCCAAATTGGTTATGGATTTTCACATATTATGTTTGTGGCTTCAAAAAATATATACTATTTTTAAACTGACTGAGTGCTCTAGCATGCCACCTTCGAGGGGCTCGGACTCAGATATCACTGATGATGTCGGATACGTGTCTTACGGGAGTGGGGTGCTACAATAATGAGTTGTGTAAACTTGCTTTGCATGATGATCAACAAGTTAACAAAAAACCTGATTGGAAGTCATTTCCACAATGGAAGAATCCTATGATGCCTTCTGTTTCTTTCTCTTTGAGTTCTAAAGCTGATTTGAAAGAGAAGAAGCAAGATGAGAAAGGAAAAGGCACTTTGAACTTGAGAGAACTTGATAAGAACAAGAGGAGATGTTTTGAATGTTATGGGTATGAGCATATTCAATATGAATGTCCTATAAACAAAATCATGACAATTTAAGAGTATCAAGAGATCGATGCTTTGTCCACAGAGGAGGGTGAAAAAGAGTTAGATACTGAGGGAGATTACGAGGTAAGAGTGGATTATATGGTTGAAGGTGACGAGGAAGGACTTAGTCTTATGATTCAGGCTGTTTTGAAGTCTACTCCTTCTTCAAGTAAGTCCCAACATGAGTAGTTGTTTCATACGAGATGCAAGGTTGAAGGAAGGCTATGTAACGTGATCATTGATGGTGGTTCCTGTACCAATGTAGCTTTTATGTTGCTCTTGGATAAACTAAACTTGTCTACTTCCAAACACCCAAGACCTTACAAAATTCAATGGCTTAACAAAGGGAGTGATTTGAAGGTGACAAAATAGGTGCTTGTTTCCTTTTCAATTGGAAATAAGTATCATGATCAGGTACTTTGTAATATGATTCTGATAGATGCATGTCATAACTTATTAGGAAATCCATGGCACTATGATCGAAAAGCTCAACATGATGGAGTCTCTAATTGCTACATTGTTGAGAAGGATGAGAAAAGCACATGAGCTGAACATGAAGCAATCTAAAAGGGAGATCTGATTGTTGGGAAGAGTGGGATTATTCAAGAATTTATTGAATCGTAAGTAGTATATGCATTAGTTTCGAAGGAGGTCTGTGAAAATCTAGTTAATTCTTACCCATTAGAACTCAAGCCTCTTCTAGATGATTATGTTTATGTGTTTCCCCATGATTTACCTCCAGGTTGGCATCTGATTAGAGGGATCAAAAATCAAATAAACATAATTTTGGTTACACCTTTGCCTAACAAACCCACATATAGGTGTAATCCAAAAGAATCAACGGAGCTTCAATGACAAATCAGTGAGCTTATGGAGCGTGGATATGTGCATGAAAACAAGTCAACATATGTTGTACCAACTCTTCTTATGTCAAAGAAAGATGGTTCATGGGGGATGTGTATTGATAGTCATGCCGTGAACAATATTACCATCAAATATTTCATAATGCTCAACTGTTTTCGAAGATAAAACTTAAGAAGTGGTTACCACCAAGCTCAGATGAGAGAAGGTGATCAGGGGAAGACTACATTCAAGACTAAGTATGGCTTGCACAAATAGTTAGTAATGCCCTCTGGTCTCACTAATGCTCCGAGCACATTCATGCGACTTATAAATGAGGTATTGCACCCTTTCCCTAGAAAATTTATTGTCATGTACTTGGATGATATTCTAGTTTATAGTAAGAGTAACGAGGAGAATTTGCTGCACTTGAGAATGCTTTTTGACAGGTTAAGAAGGAAAAAGTTATATGGAAAGATTGAGAAGTGCACTTTCATAGTAGATAACGTCATATTTTTTGGATAAGTTGTGCCTAAGGATGTTATTTCTGTTGGTAACTTGAAAATTGATGTCATTAAATCATGGTCAACTCCTAAATATGGCAGTGAACTGCATAGATTCAATGGATTGGCTTCTTTTTATCGAAGATTTGTAAAGAACTTTAGTTCTATTATGGCACCGATTACCAAATGTATGAAGAAAGGGAAATTTGAATGGAGTGATTATGCACAAAAGGCATTTGAATTGATTGAAGGGAAGTTATGTTATGCTCTTATCTTAGCTATTTCTAATTTTAAAAAGCTATTTAATGTAGATTGCGATGCTAGTGGAGTCAGAATTGGGGTTGTACTTGTTCAACAAAAACATCCTATTGCCTATTTTAGTAAGAAGATTAATGGATCTAAAATGAATTACTCTACTTATGCTAAAGAGTTCTATGCGATTGTTTGGGCTCTTAGTCATTGGAGTCATTATTTGTGACCTAAGCCTTTCATGTTACATAGTGACTATAAAGCATTTAGGCATATTAATGGGTAAAAAGACTTAATCCACGTTGTGCAAAGTGGGTCGAGTTTCTATTACTTTTTAATTAAAGTACAAAGATGGACGCTCTAATGTCATAACTGATGCGTTGTCAAGGAGGTACTCTATGTTTGCAATACTTAATTTAAGGCTCCTTGGCTTTGAAATCATCAATAATTCTTATATAGGGAATGAGGAATTCGCTTAATTATTTGAACTTTGCAAAAAAGGTGCGTAGGACCAGTTTGTAATTTATGATGGTTTTCTCTTCAAAGGGAATAAATTTTGTGTTCCCAAGGGCTCTTTTTGTAGTTTATTGATTCGCAAAGCTCGTAGTTGTGGTATTGCTGGTCAATTTGGTTCAGAAGACTTGTGAATTTCTTCAAAAACACTTCTACTAGCCCCATATGATTGGTTATGTGCAATCCATTGTTAATCGGTGTAGTACTTGCTAAAGAGCAAAGAGTACTTTTCACCATGGACTTTGCATACCTCTTCGTATTCCAGAGCAACCAAGGGAGGATATTAGTATGGATTTCATTGTTAGATTACCTCACACACAGTGTGGTAAGGATGCAATTATGGTGGCTATAGATCGTTTCTCAAAGATGGCTCATTTTGTTGCATGTCATAAAATTGGTGATTATTCTCATATTGCTAAATTATACTTTAAAGAGATTATTCGTCTTCATGGAGTACGAAGAAGCATTATTTCTAATCGCGATTCAAAGTTTTAGAGTCATTTTTAGAGGACGATGTAAAAATTACTTAGAATAAAGTTGTTACTTAGCACTACTCACCATCCGCAAACTAATGCCCAAACCAAAGTTACAAATCACACTCTTGATGCCATGCTTCGTGAACTGGTAAACTAACAAAGATTGGGATTTAAAACTTGCCTATGCTGAATTTGCCTATAATATATCTCTTACTCATGCTATTGGAGTATCTCCTTTCGAAGCTATTTATGGCGTGAATCCTTGCGTCCCCATGGATTTACTTCCTATTTCAAAGAAGACTGGGTGAGTATAAATGAAAAGGCCAAGGTAAACATAATAAAGAAGCTTCTTGAGCAAATTCACACAAAGATAAAATAGTTCATGAGAGTTGCAAGGTCCATACTGATCATTTTTGCAAGCAACCGAGCTTTCAGACTGGTGATCTAGTTTGGATTCATCTTCAAAAGGAAAGATTTCTAAGAAAAAGGAAGAATAAGCTTATGTCTCATGCTGATGGACCATTCAAAGTGCTTGAACGAATTGGAGACAGTGCATACAAAATTGATCTTCCAGGAGATTATGAAGTTTCTGTTACTTTCATTGTTGGTGATCTGTCTCCTTATTTAAATGAGGAAGATTTGAGGGAAAAATGCATTTCAAGAAGGACAGAATGATGCTAGGACACAAGTATAATTTGTCTTCAGGCCATTATATTTGAATTTACATGATAATTTTATGCACAAAGGTAGTAATAGGTTTCAGAGTTTTACAAACAATGTAATCTTTAGCTATACATGTGTGATTGCAAGTTTTGGATCTGAAACAAAGTGAAGCCTTGTCTATTGGGCCTGAAATTTTAGGAGCATGAAGAGGACACATAAAATTAGTCTTCTATTAATTTTCATAATTTTGGAATTTTCTATAATTTGTTTTATTCGTTCATTTGGACACTAAGTCGGACAGCTAAAAACAATGCATAGAACGTGTTTTTGCCTTTCTAAAATTAGTTTCTTTTCAGATCTTTAGTATGCTTACATTATTTCTATATTGTTTCCTAATAGTATTAGGAGTTTTCTTTCATATTTTCAGGATGATTCTATATTATCTAGATTAGTTCCTAATAAGATTAGGAGTTTTCTACAATAAATAGGGGTTATAAGGTGTATTTTTGTGTGTATGATTCAGAAATAAAAGTTCAAACTTTTTCTTCACAAATTAGAAGTTATTTCCTTCGTTTTGTGTTGGTATTTACACCTGTCTGGTTGGTGTCACCCTTGAGAGCTTTATCAACCATTATAGTTCTTGGCTTTATCAACTATTGTGGTATTCTCTTGGTTTTCCCTTAGATTTTCAATATTTTCCATTCATTCAAATTAACCTACTAACATCCTTTGCTTTTATTCTACCAAGTTCAATTGGTGTGCCTAGTTTATTCATCAATACTAAAAAGCCAAGTCCCAAGCTTTGGCCTTCAACTCCAGTAACTTCCTGTCAATATTTGTTTCATACAGGAGCAATGATGTCCAAGTTCATAACTTTTATCTCATGTGTGTACTATGGATTAATTAATATTTGAAGAAAAGAAAAACACTATAGGCCTTTTGACTGAGTTCATTGAAGTAATTATCGCATAAATTGTTCATATTGTTAAAAACACATGTGCTTGCATGAGCATGAAATGCACCATCCATATAACATGACCTTGCTTAAATTTACTATTGCTTTTGGAGATACTACTGTAATTGGTTTGCATGCATGTCCATCAACTAAATCTCCATCGAATAGTACAAAAGAGGAATATAGAAATGATGTTGATGAAGATTGCTCATATAATGAAAAAGGAGATCAAGATATAAGTTCTTCATCTAAAAGAAAGAAATCTCCTAAGAATCAGAAGGAAAAGAAGACACATTCTAACATTATAGAAGAGGTCTTGCTTATAATTGGTGAACAATTAAAAAGGAAGAAAGATTTACTTGAGAAAAAACTGAGTCAAACATCATCCACTGCAGAGAATAGATCTTAAGAGTCTAACATAATGATGGAATGTCCAAATCCATTAGATGAATTGGGTGTTAATAGTGTGAAATATGGAAAACCTGTGATGGCTTTACATGATTCTCCACTTCATAGGGATATTTTTACGAAGATGATAGATACAAGGAAGCCAAATTGGATTATATCACTTTAGTTATTTTTTCATGTTATTGCATATTAAATTCTTATTAATTTGACACTTTTATATTAAGCATTATTCCATAGTTTGAACATTTTAAATTTGTGTTTTGTATTAATGTTTGACTTACTATTAAGTCTATATTTTGTATGAATATTTTTGGTCAATATTCAATTAAACTTTTTAATTGAATCTTTTATTAATTATTTCATTTTGGCATTGTAGATACATGAATTTCTTATTAGATTCTAATGATGAATTGAAGAAGGTAATCATTATTTTTCTAGTTGTGGGAGAGAACAAATATTTTCATTTACAAAAACAACCATGTAGAACTAGGTCATGATTGGATATTAGAACTTTTAAATGGGATTACTACAAGGATTTATGAAAACTTAAGAATGAGAGATAATTTTCTTGAGCTTATGTGATGAGTTGAAGAGTTTATGAGCCTTACAGGCAACAAGTCATTTCACTGTGGAGGAAAAAGTAGAAATTTTCTTGATGACCACAAAGCATGGTGAGACAACAATGGTCAATGTAAAACGCTTTCAACATTTGACCTGGACACTTTCGAAATACTTTCACAAAGTCTTATATGCAATTAATCGTCTTGCAAAAAGTGTCATTACTCACCACCCTTTACTAATACACCTCCTGAGATTCAACATAATTCAAAATTCTTTCCATATTTTCAAGAACATTCATATATTTAATTAATATTTTAATTATGTCCTTATGATTAATATTTATTTTAATAGATATTTTAATTTTTAATATTGTATAGGAGCAATAGATAGTACATATATTGATACACATGTTCCGATCGATAAACAAATACCATACAAGTGTAAAAAAATTAATCTACCCAAAATATTATGTGTTGTTGCTCATTTAACATGCATTTTAGATATGTAATGACTGGATGAAAAGGTGCTACAAATGACTCTCGAGTTCTTTTAGAAACAATGACAAATCTAGCGAATCAATTTGTATGCCTCCATAAGGTATTATATTATTTTAAATAAACATAGTAATTATGATTCATTTTTAATATTTTTGTGTTAATGTTATGTTCTTTATATGTTAGGTAAGTTCTATTTGGTTGATCTAGGCTACATCAATATGCCTGAATTTCTTTCACCATACTGAGGTGAGAGATATCATTTGTGAGGTTATAAAGGAAAAGGAAGACATCAACGTTCATTAGAATTGTTAAACTACATGCTGATAGAGTAAGGATTGGGAAAAACCCAGAAAACACAGACAATGTATTTGATAGTCTCTATAGAGCTATAGCTCTC
>JANKOE010000009.1:15736511-15754124 GCA_026284465.1 Erythroxylum citrifolium | reverse complement strand
TAATTCAATTCATCTTAATTACTATCCATTTATTAATCATAATACATATAACAAATTATACCATTTAATTAAAAGTAAGAATGTTTGTTTAATTGAGCACAAAATATATAACTAATTCATATTTTAATTCAATTCATCTTAATTACTATCCATTTATTAATCATAATACATATAACAAATTATACCATTTCATTAAAAGTAAGAATGTTTGCTTTATTGAGGCCAAAATATATAACTAATTCATTTTTTAATTCAATTCATGTTAATTACTATCCATTTATTAATCATAATACATATAACAAATTATTCCATAGTTATTAGATGTTTGTTTAATTTCGGACAAAATTATAACTTATTCATATTTTTAGTTATTTTCATCTTAATTACTATACATTTATTAATTACTATATATATAACAAATTATACCTTTTAATTAAAAGTAATAAAGATAGTATAATTGTGCACAAAATATATATCTTATTAATATTTTATTTAATTTCATCTTAATTGCTATCCATTTATTAATAACAATATATATAACAACTTAGTCCATTTAATTCAAAGTTAGAATTTTTTTTGCATTGATGGCAAAAAATATAACTTATTCATATTTATATTCAATTCATCTTAATTACTATTCATTTATTAAGCATAATACGTATAACAAATTAATCCATTTATTTAAACGTAAGAATATTTGTTTAATTTAGCACAAAAAAATACACCTTATTCATATTTATAATGCCTTCATCTTAATTGCTATTCATTTATTAATCACAATACATATACCAAATTATACCAATTTAATTAAGAGTAATAATGTTTGTTTAATTAAGCCCACAATATATAACTTATTCATATTTATATTCAATTCATCTTAATTACTTTCTATTTATTACTAACAATATATATAACAAATTATACCATTTAATTTTAAGTAAGAATTTTTTTATTGAGCACAAAATATATAACTTATTCATTAAAATTATTGATAATTTAATTAATTACATTTATAATTTCCAAAAATAATTTGCTTCTTTTAATTTAAGATATTAATGTGTTTAATATTTCTCTTTTTTTCATAATTATGAAATTGTACTTTAATTCAATTGGGTTCAAATCTTTACAATATATACTTTAAGAATTCGTTAGGAGTTAACAATTAAACAAACATAGACTTAATTTCAATTTATTTAACTTAATAAAACAATATCAAAAATATTCAACACATTATACATTTAATTTCCTTATACTTTATTAATCTTAAACATAATCATTATGCATAGATATATAACCATAACAAATCAATTTAAGTCCTATATTTTTACACAAATATGAAACTAATTAATCAAATTCAACAACAACAAAACTACATTCTAAACTTCATGGAAAACTAACACCAATATTACTTAAACTTCAACAACAATTAACCAAAAACACCTATAGGCATTTTGTCAAACACATGGTATGCACACATTTTATCATCCCTAATTCAACAAAATTTTTCACATTCTTCCCTTTAATCTACAACAAACACTATACCCATTCAATAACACTCACAAAACTAATTTTTAATCAAACAACAACATCCAATTAACCACAAAAGTCATCCACCGATGTCAACACAGGAGAGGAAGAAGTGGGCAAACTACCTTCGGACGTTACCACTTGAGCAGGGGAAGCCGGCGACCTTCGCTTCGACGACGATGCTAGGACTAGACGGCGGCAGCAATGGCGGTACTCGGTGGTGCTAGTTCCAGCCGATGGACGAGGGAGAGGAGAAGAGGAGAGACGCGCGGGAGATTGGGGAGGGGAGAGAGACTTGTCTGCCGCTTAAAATCAATTTGAAAACGACGTCGTTTTGTTTAATTCAAAACGACGCCGTTTTCGCCTGTTTTTTAACACTTCCAGACGACTCTCACAGACGGAATATACTCCGTTGATGAACGGCCTTTTCCGTCTTCCTTCTCCGATGTTATATTTATTCCGTCGGTGAGTGCAGACAGAATTGCTTTCGTCCCTGATATTCCGTCCCTATTTAATGCATTTTCTTGTAGTGGCATATACATTGGAGTTTTCAGGAAGGATCAACTATCCATCCATGATCCAACCTTCCATGTGTGCCAGCTAAAGAAGTCCATCTTCGACAAGACACCTTGTTCTGCCACTTACCGCCAACTTTGATAAAATGATCGAAAGTTACCAGAGGCCCTTTTGGGAAGGAGGATGGTTAAGTGTCATAATCGTGCAATCACTCAAGTTCTAGTATGGTGGCAAGGTGAACCCAAGGAAAAGGCTACGTGGGAGACAATGTTTGATCTAAAGAAAAAGTTTCCAGACATTAGCCTAATAGATAAGCTTGTCTTTGAAGGGGGAGGGGATGTTATGAACAAAGGCAATGCTCGTGAAGAGTAAATGAGAGACAGTAGACAATGTCACCATAAGACTTAAAGGAGTAGCATGAAACACCATCGAAAGAACAAGCCACAACAGTCAACAGATAAGAGTAAAACGCGTTGAACATTGCTTTAAGATTATTTGTCTCATATTGATGGCAACTGGATTGTACCTGAATTATCAGCATCCATTTCTCACTTCAAATATAAGATTTCATAATTTCCGGACACTTTATTCAAGCTTCTCGATCTGTTGATCCCAATCTATCTTCAGACATGTTTATAGATTTTCTTGGCAGAAAATCTTAAAGTTTTAGTACTGTCCATTATTATAGTGTTTTATTATATTTAATAAATCTTAGTCATTTATTTATGTAAATTTTACGTTCATTTATGCAAAATTCACATAAGACCTACATAAATAAATAACTGAAATTCATAAAATCTGGATTCATTTAAAGGTGTAACATTGTACACGTAACACTATTCTGGCCACGAATGATCCACAAGATAGCAATTCGGATTTCGGATCCAAAGGAAAATAGATAAATGATGAAATGAATTGACGAAGTCAAAACGACAGGCGTTTTGCTTGACGTGTACAGGTCAGCAGCGTGGCAACTCGGAAATTCAGAAGAAGAACAACAACCGGCTAAGCCGGTCAGCGTTGAATTTCACCAACATAAAAGCCGTCTTCTTCCTTCCCACATCCACCCTTCTGTTTCCATTAATATCCCTGCTTCAACTCTTCCATACTCCATCACTGGAGGCCAAAAAGGTCAAACCATCGTTTCTCTTTTTCTCTCTCACCTCACATATTCCTCAGCTTGCTTCTTCTAGTCTCACCTTCCTCTTTCCGTCTCTCTCTTCTTCACCCGTCCGTTAGCTTCCTCAGGTCAGCTCTTTCGCTTTACTCTGTAGGTTACGTTTGGATGCTGAGATCAAATGAAATCGGCAAGAAATGTTCCTTTTTTGTTTCTGTTCTAGCTATTAATCTTGTTTTTCTGTTGTTCTTAATTTATGGTGGAATTTGGAAATAGATAAGGTAACTCTAGCTTAAAGGGTGGTGTTGAAGTTGGTTGACTTTGGATGGTTGAAGAGGTTCTAGCAGAGGTCCAACATTTTTTGTAATTTTCTTTTCCTGAACTTTGTTTGTAACCTAACAGATCAGTCTCTTTAGGTATGTAGTGATACGTCTTTTCTGTGATCTGCTGTTGCTTCTATATATATTTGTAAAAGTTCATTTCTTTCCTTATTAAGTCTTTTTGGGTGTTCTTTTTCCCTAACGTTATATGCATATATTTTCTGTTTTCATGCTCCTGATGCTGCTTATTTTTTGGTTGAATTCATCATGTTCTTGATGGATTTTTGCTGATTCTTGCCCTTAAAGCTTGGAAAATTTTCTTTTTTGAGTTTTAGGTGCAAATTAATTTCTTTAAAATGCATGTCGATGAGTTAATTTTTTGCTATCGTGGTGAGAAATGGCAGATTAAGCGAGCTTGGTGATGGGCACTTCATCTGGTTCTAACATCCACCATCAATCTGCCTCCAAAATGCTGCCTCCGCGTCAACAACCGCGTACTGGAGGACTACAAACATCACTCTCTCTTGTGACTTCGGATCCCCACTTGTCTCCAGAGGCTCCAGAACCTAGATCAAACTCTGATAATAACCATGAATCTCCTACTGAGAGTGCAAGTTCACGAGAAACTTGGCCCACTGCTGATGCTGTTGCAATGGAAAAACACCTGGAGAATGGCAGAGTGGATGCTGATTGCTCCGAACAACCTGTCATTCGTCATGTCTCTACCACAGATAAAATAACTCTTCGTGAGATAGCAAGAGAACGAGTTGACGTGATCTCGGAAAAGATGCATCGTCTGCCTGATGAGTTCCTGGAAGAGCTAAAAAATGGACTACGTGCTATACTTGAAGGAAATGGTGGCACACAGCTCAGAGAAGAATTTTTAGTTCTGCAAAAGCTTGTTCAAAACAGATCTGATTTGACTGCTAAAACATTGATTAGAGCACACCGAGTACAACTTGAAGTACTTGTTGCCATAAATACTGGAATTCAAGCATTTTTGCACCCTAGTATCAGTCTTTCTCAAACTTCCCTCATTGAGGTATTTGTGTTTAAGAGGTGCAGAAACATAGCCTGCCAAAACCAGCTCCCAGCTGATGATTGCATCTGTGAAATATGTACAAACAGAAATGGCTTCTGCAATCTCTGCATGTGTGTGATCTGCAACAAGTTTGATTTTGAAGTGAATACCTGTCGTTGGATTGGTTGTGATCTATGTTCTCACTGGACCCATACAGATTGTGCCATTCGTGATGGTCAAATCTGTATGGGTCCATCTGTTAAGAATGGAGCAGGCCCAACTGAAATGCTTTTCCGATGTCGAGCTTGCAATCGCACATCAGAGCTTTTGGGTTGGGTAAAAGATGTTTTCCAGCATTGTGCACCAGCATGGGACCGGGAGTCTCTGATGAGGGAACTTGATTTTGTTAGCAGAATATTTCGAGGAAGTGAAGACTCTAGAGGGAGAAAACTATTCTGGAAGTGTGAGGAACTCTTAGAAAAAATGAAGGGTGGACTTCCAGAGACCACAGCTTGCAGAGTAATATTGATGTTTTTCCAAGGTTGTCATAAGCTTCAACTTATTTTTCTCCTTATAATATTGCATGAGCAAACTTTTTAGTCCGAGCATGTGAGCAAGGGCATTACTATGTGCATGTTAACTCGAGCTTCTGATAAACTGGCTAGTTTACTTCCTGCTGGTAAACTTTTTCTGTTTACTCTTGGTAATTCTCAAAATTGTGGGGTCCTATATTCCTGTACTTGACTTATTTGAACACTGGACATACTAAAGGGTATTTTCACTTTGTGCTTCTCTAATTTAATATTAGGTTCTCTCTTTTTCTTTATTGTTTCCTTTCATCCTGCATGTTTTTCCATGGAAAAGGCTTTTTTACGTGTGCTTTATGGGAACCATCAATTTACAAATGGAGGTTAAAGAGTTGTAGTTGGTTTTTAATAAGAAGAATAGTGTTAAACTCATTTTATTGTGTTACTTGGTGGTCCACTCGAGTGATCCTTTCCAAATTGCATGAGAATTTTGTTTTATCTTTACATGTTTTCTGCTTTGTATCTTATTTTTTAAAGTATGATTCATTTTGCCTCTTAAATTTTTTTTGCATTATTTTACTGCTGGCACTATGCATGGCAGTTTAAGTCGCTCGACTTCACCCAGTTGGGTGCTTGCTTCTGTAAATCCATGACTTGCAATTTGTTGTAGTGCATCACAACTGAAACAAGAATTTCCTTTTGTCTTTGAAGAGATTGAGGTGGACTCTCCAAAAAGCTTGGAAAATGGGGAGGGTGGAAGGCTGATAGCCCCACAGGAAGCATGCAACCGAATAGCTGATGTGGTGCAGGAAGCCATAAGAAAGATGGAGATGGTAGCAGAAGAGAAGAAGAGAATGTTTAATAAATCCCGCTCGGCATTAGAAGCTTGTGATCGGGAGCTGGAGGAAAAGGCCAAGGAAGTGTCAGAATTGAAACAGGACAGGCAAAAGAAGAAGCTACAGATAGAAGAGCTGGAGAGAATTGTCAGGCTCAAGCAGGCAGAGGCTGATATGTTCCAACTGAAGGCCAATGAGGCAAAACGAGAGGCTGAGAGGTTACAGAGGATTGCTCTCGCTAAGACAGAGAAATCAGAGGAAGATTATGCTAGCAGCTATTTGAAGCTTCGGCTAAGTGAAGCAGAAGCAGAGAAACAGTACTTATTTGAGAAGATTAAACTCCAAGAGAGTTCAAGGGCTTCACAGAGCAGTGGTGGGGTTATGACCTATTCCAAAATCCATGACCTCCTTCATGGATACAGTACCCCTCCAAAGGCGGAATCACAGCCAAACGAACGACACCATTTTATGACAAATCCTTGAGAAATGCTTTGATTGTTGTTATAAATTAAATTTTAACTAAATGATTTAGGGATGTGATTCAGATGCTGAACAAGTGCGTATGAATGTTATCTGTATTTACTTAATGTTTGAAATCTGCAGGGTGATTGTTTCATTTAATGTTTGAAATCTGAGGGTGATTGTTTCATTATTGATTTTTATACTCAGCTGACGAAAAAGTAGTAGTTTCCTGGAAACAAAATGGGCGGTTCTGTCAGTCAATAATATTTTTAATGAAGCAGATGAGCATCACAATAGACAAATGGTTGTTTGGACATTTATTTGCTGGGAACTGACATAAAATAACTTAAAAGTAAAAGTTGCACGGAAGATTCAGTAAGGTCCTGGGATCCACTTCACATCTGGAGATAAAGATTTGCCTTTCCTATGTGCACCAGATGAATCCATGGGTTTGGGATGAAGATGAACTGGGCTTAGAGTAGAAACAGAAGGGACAACATTGTCAAGTTTAAGGGCAGCGCTGATTCCATGGCACCTTATCTGAGAGTTTAGGCACACATTTGGAGTGGCAAGTCTTGCATTGTTCACAAACAGTCCTGATCTTCCATTGTTGGTGATCCGAAGCAGCTGGTTTGGGACACCAGAAGGAACCAGAGTCCCATTCGGAAAATGTACGAGGTGGGTGATTAGTAGTGCGGTAGGGATGGAGTGACTGAGTATAAAATATTGCAAACTGTCAACAGCAAGAGCAACTTTTGAAAGCTCATCGTCACTTGGCATGAAGAAAGTTATTTCCCTGTCGCGGAGTGCGTCGCCAGTTCCATTCAGAATCTTGAGGAGAATGACAAAACCGTGATAGGACCATGTTCGCATGTCAGCCATGGCTACCTGCAGGTCAGTTTGGTTGATTGGTTTTGTGGGTTGGGGATCTCCAACTGCCAGTAGTGGAAAGAGAAGAAAAAACAAGAGAGCCATTTGGACAGCTTTGAAGTGACATTCACCTGTTCCCATCAGTGAAAGGATATTCAGCTGTAAAACTTGTAGAGTTGATGCCCTTCCTTATGTACTAGGAATGCCTTCATTACATGCATGTTGCTTCATTGGTTAGGTGGTGAGCAGTTCGTGCATGACGAAATTGCATGCAGGTGTTTTCTCTCATTTTATCTGGGAAAGTTGGGGGTTTAATTTCCATGTTCTTCTGTATAAGGCAGCGTAAATTTAGGCGTAAGCTGCAGCTTCCATGGCCCAATAAGCATTAATTTGGTTTCTATTCTTCGGAATAAAACTGATGCCAAATATAAAACAAAACCTTGCATTCTAACCATTTTTTCTGTTGGGTTTTGGCCTCTATGCAGGAGTCCAGATCTTATGTTCAATATTATAGTGTCTTATTGTGTCCAATAAATCTCAGCCATTTATTTATGTAGGGTCCGCATAGACCCGCGTGGGTACCACAAAATAAATGACTAAGATTTCATGTGACAAAATAAGACAGAGTAAAACTGGACAGAGAATCCGGTCTCTCTATGCAGAGCCTCAGACAATTTATGCTTATAGGAAACAATATAATCTTTAGAAAGTTTGAATCTGTTCCTATACTCTCCTTTTCAAGACAGAGACAAAAGTTACGTATACGAAACATGTAAAAAGGAACGGATCGCTCCGGCCCGCAGCTGTGGTTTGAAGATGAACAAAGTAGCTCAATCTTTTGAGTCCTCTTCTTATGGTCGGGTGGGGATCAAGGGCTCTTGAATGCTCTTAGGTCAGCAACCTTAAAAAAGATAAATACTTCTTACATGAACTTGCAGATTTCTTCTATTGTCCTAAGTAGGATGATGCTCTTACTCCTCAGTTAGACATAGGCGTGAGATATGTTATGAATGGACTAGAAAGGTTGTATGATAATTAAACATATCACAAAAAGTAAGTGATGCTTTCCAAAACATAAGGATTGAAATAATTTAATCCTAGTTATGATATAGGTTTAGGAAATTCTATGAAGTAAATATGTTCATCTTTATTTCAAAAGGGCTTTAAACTAACATAAAGTTGCCTGTAGATGTATCATAGGACTTAAAATAAATAAAAATTCCTAAAGAGGTTTCATGTTGAAATTAACTTAAATACCTCTTTAGGTATTTAGTGTTTAAAACTAAAATAAAATATCCAAAAAGGTATAACATGTCTTGAAATTTATAAAAAAATGAACCTAGAGCTTTCTATCCACAAAAAATGTGACCTAAGTAGGATTTCCCTAGGATTATAGACTCTAAACTTTTAACTTGATGTTGTCGATTGGTTGTACATTTATAGTATAACCAATTAAAGATATTCTTTATCTTATGTATATTTATTTAATTAAAAAAAATATATGGAAAAAGCTTTTGGGATAATTATGCCTTGAAAATAAAATTATGGTGAGTTCATAATGTTGAATTCATATTATATTATATTTATGTATTATTACTAAATTTGTTCTTAGTTGTTGCTACATAAGATTGGATATTCATATATTAGAAAAAGTAGCACGTGTTATGTTTCTTTTTTACGAAAGAAGTTGTTGATCTTATACATTAAAATATAAAAGATATTTAAATAAATGTGTGAGTATTTGTTAGAGAACAAATTCATTGAACTACCTCCAAGATAATTTTATATGAAATGTTACTTGTTTATCTATGGAAATGTTCATTGTGATGATTATATAATTGATCATTTGACTTGATATTGCTATGTTCGGGTACTATTTAAGATTTATTGTAGCACCCATTCTCGCAAGACACGTACTCGACATCCTGAGTAATATCCGAGTATATATCTCGCAAGAGTGGCATGCTAGAGCAGTCAGTCAGTAAAATTTCATTACAATTTTTTTAAAAACAACACACGTATATGCGGAAATCAATAATCAAATCGGGCCTACTTTATTCATAAACATTTCCATTTACAAGTGTTACAATCATTTTTCAGATCATCATAATTTCAATAGCCACTTGGGCTCATTTTCAGTTACAAAACACTTGTAATCATAATATCATTCCATTAACAAATCATTCACATACACTTTGTACAATACTTGTGGAATATAATTCAAAACTAAAATCAATAAAAACATATGTAGGTGCAAACTGATCCTGACTTTTAGTCCATATCTGATTTCAGTGACTATACCCCAATTAGCCTAACTGGATATCTCCTCTGAACCTGAAAATAATACAAATTTTGGGTGAATTCTTACAAACTCAGTGAGTGACCATCCTTGATGACTCACTCAATCACATAACACGTCACATCATATTTCCACATAATTTACATCACTTCATTTAACATATAGCATTACATTCAGAGCAGTCAAATCGATCATTTCTATTATTTAAAATGCACATATCACTTATAATGCAATGCACATGAGACTCTCTTTCATTTATTATTTTGTTATGACCGAGTGTCTATAACTGTCCCGTATCTATTGTGGATACCAGACTCATTAATAATTGTCTCGTATCCATTGTGGATACCGGGCTCATTAAACATTGAGCCTGAGGCTCTAATGCGCATAAGTGAGCTTGAAGTTCTTTTCACGTTGGCTACTCAGGTCACAATTCTGATTATCTGATTGTGCATTCATATTATGAAATGCATCACATATATTCAGTCAATTGGAAATGCTCAAAATCACACAATCATATTCACTAACACTTCCTCATTCACATTTGTCATCAGACCTTGGTCTGGCATTCAACATTTAGGTTGAGAATCACATATTCAGTCCAATTCACATTCATTATTTCAATCATTCCCATTCACATATATCATCGGACCTTAGTCCGGCATTCAACAAACATGTTGAGTAATACTTATTTTGCCAATTTCACATACAAGGAACACCTCAATTATCCCCATTCATCTATCAGAACCTCGGACCTTCATTGTCCGGATTCAGTACAATCTCATTCACTTTTCATAAACATTTAATCTATAATATATAAACAGAACAATCAGTAAAGTAACACCATCTAGGTCGACTTACAGTACACTCCAGATTAGCATTAGCTTCCATGATTTGAAAATGCTTGGATGCTGATGTTTATCCTACACATCAACATTATGCAATACCTACATTGCACACACATCACAACTTTGCACAATTATAAGTATTCATTTATGCACAAATGTGTATATGGATTATGTATAATGCATGTTCAATGACATTCCGGATATCTTTCCATTATTTTCCCAACATTATCATTCACATATCAAAACTCACTTAAGTATAATGTGTACTTAGGGTGTGCTCCTCAATAAGACAGTTTGAATCCAATTTCATAACCCCATTGATCATTTTAGATTTTTCTGAGAACAAACTTTCGGGTCAATTTTTCATGATTATTCAGACCAAGTAAATGGAGTAATTTGGCAACACTTCATTCTAGAAAAATATTCCCCAATGTCTTAAGTTTCTAATGACACCAAGATTATACAATTTGGTTCATTATTCTATGAGTTATTCTCAAAATACTATAGACTGAGTACATTTGAAATTTTGGCTAGTGCATTATCATGCACTCAAAGTTGTACAACTCATATCTCTCAATTAAAATATCCAAAAATTACAAATTTTATACCAATTGAAAGATAAGAAAATAAGATACAACTTTTGTGAAGACAACTTTATTTGATTCAACCTATATCAATATAGTTCATTCGATAACAACAGGACATGATTTCTATCCCTGGTAGTGCTACAGCCTAAGCCAAGACTCAATTTCATGCCAAAATTTGAAATTCTTAGAGACAGAATTAAAATTAGACTTCTTCAAGAAAGTTGTAGAAATATGTCATAAGTTTTCTCTGAATAAAAAATAAACTCATTTGGAAATTACAGATCAAGATGTAATCAAAATACCAAAGCATGTTCAATGAGAATTCTCCAGTTCATAACATTCCAGCACATATCCTCTTTTTCATCCTAAATCCATTAATCAAATCTTTCTCGAACGAATTCATATGGCTCTAAATTTTCATATAGAGGAAGAACAATGTGTCAGGAATCTATTGGTTCAAGTTTCAAGTCATTTAGAAGTCGGATGAAAAAGTTATAGCCAAATGACTAAAAGCTGTTCGGTAAAAATACTCTAGTTTATATTCACACTTCAAAAACCAGAATCATACACACAAACCATCACCTTCTTCTTCCTCTCTCCGCTGCAATTTTTTTTTCCGATACAATGTAAATAGTAGTATTGCACAAAAACATATGTACATAGATCTTTGGGGCATACCCCAATCCTCTGTGTACTCCAAATTTTACAACAGCTTCTACCATATCCCCAAAACATCCAAAGAGCAACTATAAATTCCAAGTACCCTATTACAACCGAAAAGAGGATATAAACAAAAATAAATTAAGTTATCCACTAACTCCACAACAGCACCAAAACATGCATCATATCCCCCAATACAGCCACACAAAGACTATAAGCCAAGTTACTTCAAGAGCACTCGTACAACCTAAGTGTGACAAGTGTAGTCCAAAGCCTACATCAGTTGCTACCACTTCCCCAATACATCCAATGAGAAACTATAAATAAAAATACTCCAAGTTCCCCAATACACCCGAAATGAAGTTAAAAACAAAAAAATACATCCAATTTTCCTCTTCCTCCAATGCAACACCTAAAACATGCATTATATCCCCCAGTATACCTAAAAAGAGGCTATGAGCAAAACTACATCAAGATCTCGCATACAGTCGAATGTCAAAAGTGTAATCTAGAGCCTAATACAATTGCTACCCCAATATAACCAATATAAGCAAGATTACATCAAGATCCCTCATAAGTTCCCCATTACAACCGAAGGGAGGCTAATGATCTAAAGTACATGAAGTTTACATTCAACTAGTGGCTATAACCAACATTCACCAAATGCCCCAATACACCCAAAAGGAGGCTATAGACAAAAATACATCATATTTCCTAATACATCCAAAGTATCAACCAAAACAATTCCCATATCCCCCTAATACATCCACAAAGAGGCTATAAGCAAGCTTACATCAAAATTCCACATGCATCTGAAAACTCAGAAAGTAATAGGGTCCATGGGGTATAATCTATATAAGATTCTATACATTACTGTTTTAATTTTTATAACCACATCTAAGCTCGTAGCAGAAGCAAACTCCAGTTGGATGATATTCCTTGTCTTCCATACCATGCATATTGTGCATATAAAGCTAAGTTTAGCAGCTTTGCTTCTAATACATGCTCCGGTGCAGTCTTTCCTGGTCCATTTAATGGCACTATGTAGTGAGGACATATTGCGAGTCAGTCCTAACCATGCCTTGATAGCACTTCATACTTCACCTGTAAAAGCACACTTGAAAACAAATAGTCAACAATTTCTATTTCTATATTACATAAGGCACATGTTCTTTCTATCTCCAAAAAGTGTAAGTTATCCTTTGTTGGAAGTCTATTCTGGAGACTTAACCAAGAAATGAAGGAGTACTTTAGAAGTATATAGTTCTTCCATATAAACGCCATCCATGGTTTCCTTGTATGCTTTACCCGAATTAATTCATAAATCTTCTGTGATGATGGAACTCCATTTACACACAACTAGTAAAGTAGTGTTCCATTTCTTGCAGTTTTTCAACCCCAACCCTCCTTTACCTTTTGGAGTACAAATGCTTTCCCAAGCTACTCTGAAATGCCTTCCACCCCATAAGAATAGCCTAAAAATGGAGTTTAGCCTATTCAGGATTGAATTGTGGATAAGGAATGCTTGTAACCAAAAGGAGGGCACTCCTTGGATAACATAGTTTATACACATTCTATCTCCAGTAAGGAGGTCAAAATTATGATAGCAATCCCATCCTCCAAATCTGTTTCTCATCAACTTGTTAAGACTATCCACAGTTAACTTAGTTTCCAGTAAGCATGCAACGTTACAATGGTGTTGCCTAAGTAATGAGATCCTTAAGACAAGATCTAATAAAACTTGGACTAGATGTAACATAGTTAGTCTAGTGTGAGTTGATACTTTGACCATACTCTGAATCAAGTGGGGTATAAATGGTGAAAGGACGAATTGCATGGCAACATTACGTATGGAAGGGTTTGTAGTCAAACCACTGACCTTCCGATTAATTGGGGGTCATGACGTATTGTTAGATACCGATCTTGACTTACTTGAATTAAGTGTTAATTCAAGTGGCCATCATAACCGGGAACCTAATAGGTCACACACATTGGAGATCCGAAAGATAACTAAAATGGTCTTGAATGGTGATTGAAGATATGAAGAGTGTTTCGATATTGTATCGTGATGTGATCGTGGTAGAAAACGTTGCATGGAATGGAATAGAAATAAGTGTTATTGGCTTCCATTAATGCATGCTATTCATGATCATTAACTTCTCATAACTTTCATTAATGCATGTTATTCATGGTCATTAACTTTTCATAACTTCCATTAATGCATGTTATTCATGACCATTAACTTCCCATAACTTTCCATTAGCGATGGAGGTTATGGAACACTAAATGAAGCAGAAAATTGAGATGATTTTCGTGCATCTTGTGTAAGATACAAAAAAAGAAAAAGAAAGGTTCTTTTTTCTTACACACACACTTTTTCTCTCTAGCTTTCTCAAGAGTTCTTGTCTTTGCTAGTACAAAGAAAAAATTCTAGGTTTCATCCTTCTATCTTCGTGTGGACTTTCATTAGAGACAATCTGCGTTGATTGTTGTAGTTTACGACAACCCAACTCGGAGAAGATTAAAGAACGAAGGAGATCGTCAGAAAGGTATGTAAACCTCTTACATTTTATGTTTTTGTTTTTCTATATCTATATACATGAGTAGCTCTGATTTTTGAGGTTCCGTTTACTTCCGCTGCGTATATGTGATATATATTGTGTATGAGATAGTTGGGTTATTTTGGCTAAGTTATTCAATTATAAATAAGCTCCAACAAGTATGAATAAGAACATTCGGAATTAATCAAACTCAATTATCTTGTGGTTGTTTTCCACCCGAAGCAGAAATTTACAAAAATTTATACGCTTTGACTGGGACCATAACAAAAATCAGAACTAAAATCCCATTCAGCTACGTCTTAAAAAATAGTATCTTTGGGCTAACGGTATTCTTCTACTCGTTTGCATATCCTTACATGAAATTGATGGAGAAACTGGAAAATATAAAAGTTACAGTCGGCAACTTGCTCCCAGGATTGAATCAACCTTAATCATAATTCTGCAAGAATCAGCTATAAACATAACCAGTCTAGCATTTATAAGAACATGTTTCTGGGGCTAAGCACACCTCACAATTGGAACTACCAAATGAAGTTCTACTCTCATTCACGAGTCATCAGTGAGATCTCCCCATCTTACATTGTGCTTTGCAGCAAGATAATGTGCTCCAACTGGGCCTCTGCTACCGTAGGGATAGAGCTCTGGTACAATCTTCTTCTCTTCAAGTTCTTCTAACAATGGTGTGAATAATGCCCAGGCAGCATCAAGCTCATCGCTCCTGATGAATAATCTTCGCTCTCCTTCTATTGCATCTAAAAGTAGCCTCTCATAGGCATCTGGTATTTCTCTCGGATATCTTCAATGTAACAAAATTAATGAAAAAGGGGTTTTATATCTGCTCTGTAACTTAATAGTCAACTGAATTGTTAATACTAGCTCTATAAAAGAAATGACTGCATTATTATCATACCTTGCTCGATAAAGTAAATTAAGCTCACTGCGATCTAGTCTCATTCCAAGACCAGGAACTTTGTTGTTGATCTTCAGATATATAGCTTCATCGGGTTGTACACGAAGTACAAGCTCATTTGTAGCCTTGTCCAAATCAGTTCCAAAATTCCTCCTGTACAAGTTGCCAGGGACATGTCTGAACTGCACCCTGATCTCTGCTCTGAAATTTCACGCAAATACTTTCAGGTCATAGAATTAATTGCCTAAGAAGGAAAGTGCAGACTGCAGATAGAGGGAGCGTCCTCCAGGAAAAGTAGAAATTATATTTACCGCCTAGTATGAAGAGCTTTGCCTGCTTTCATCAGAAAAGGAACACCGTCCCATCTGGGATTATTAATAAAAAGTGCTGCTGCAGCAAATGTAGGAGTAAGACTATCCTTTGGAACTGTTTGATCATCTGTATAACCAGGGAATGATTTACCACCCTTGCTGTGGCCCTTATATTGGCCAACAATTACATTTTCAAGCTCCAGTTGTTTCATTGACCTTAGAACCTTTACCTGGATCAAGGACATTCTACTCTATGACATCATTTTTCACCAAACCATGAAGATTGGTCAGAAAAGGATACCTTCTCATTCCTGATGTCCTCAGCATCCAAGCTAACAGGTGTCTCCATTGCAAAAAGCGCCAGTATTTGCAGCAGATGATTTTGCATTATGTCTCTTATAATGCCATAGCTGTCAAAATATCTGAACATATAAGCAAATTCGGTTTATCAGTTGTGTCATTGAGAAAATAATAATTTCTTCTGAACTTAGCATCATGAGAAAATATATGCATCTCACCCTCCACGGCCTTCCGTACCAAAATCTTCAGAAAATATCAGCTGCACACTGCGAATGTAATTTCTTGACCACAGGGGCTCAAAAACAAGATTGGAGAAACGAAGCACTGACAGATTCTCAACTAGCTCCTTGCCTAAGTAATGATCAATCCTAAATGAAAATCTCACACAATCAGACTTTCTCCTAAATTTTGATCCTATTTCTTATCAAATAGCAATAAAGCACAACGGACCTGAATATTTGATCTTCAGCTAGATAGTGCTTTAAACATGTGGTTAACTGACGAGATGACTCCAAGTCACGACCAAATGGCTTTTCAACAATGACCCTAGTCCACCCTTTAGTTGAAGATGCTCTAAGGCTTGCACATCTCACCACATCAACGAAAATATTTGGAGGGATTGACAAGTAAAACAGCCTGTTTGACAGCTTTCCAACCTGAAAATGAAAACCAAAAGTCTATGGCTGATCAATATTGAACACTATCATTCAGCTATTGCATTTATTTTTCTTGTTGCCAGTCATTTATAGAACTAACTTTAGGCTAGGGTACAGTATAAAAGATCTTTTAGAACTCTTGTAGTCCTAGAGATGACTCCAATCTCTAGGACTCTTGTATGTCAAACTACTGGATATGACCATGGAAAATCATCTTAAAGGAATACTAACAAAGGGGGGACATGAAATTAGAATCAAGATGCAGAAGGAATCATCTGACGATATTGTCATGAACTAAGTCATACCAAATGCACTTGTTCAAAACTACAAGATAAAAATCAGAAAACTCATTCAACTTATGTTGAAGCTACTACTACACCACCTAGCTCATCCGCTAAGAAGACAATTATAGTTTTTACAAATGAATCTGCTAAATTAACTCAGTTCCAAGAAGCATTGAAAATTCATTTCACCCTATCTTTGCTATTGTTGATTCATGTAACACACCTACATGCCTTCTTTTACCAATGCACTTTTCATATTTCCTCTTTTGTTTCTTATGATTATTTATCAACTATTATCTGAAATTGGTTTTAAAGCCTCAATACCAACAAAATTATGGTGTGATAATCGATATGAAATTGGTTTTCTACATATTGCTTCCAATCAAGTGTTTCACAAAAGAATTAAACATATTGAAATTGACTACCACTCCGTTCGTGAAATAGTATAGCACAAACTTGATTTCTACAGGATATGTTAAAATTGGAGAACAACTCAGAGACATTTTCACAAAAGCCCTAAATGGTACTCGAGTCAATTGTATTTGTAATAAGTTGGGCATGATTAATATCTATGCTCCGACTTGCGGGAGGTGTTAGAGATTAGGAATTATGAACTGATTACAGGGATTATAACCTCTTGATTATAGGGATTACATTCCCTAATTAGTCTTGTAAGTATTTGTGTATGTATATATATATGTGTGTGTGTGTGTGTGTTAATTTGGTTAATTCAAGCAAGCTACATGCAAAGTATTCAAACGTTACCAAGCCATTCGATATCTGGAATTACGATTTTTGAGCATGTGAAAAGGGCCATTTGATCAACTAGTCTTTGAGAAAAGCTAAAAATTGGACTAGAATGCATCAGTAACATTTGATACACAACAGTTTCTCGGTGAGATGATAATGCAAATAACCTATATTACTGCAGGATTTTAGGAGCAAGCAGCACTATCAAGAACATTACCTCTTTTTCATTTAGCTTGTCGTCCAATTTCGAG
>JANKOE010000009.1:15639159-15652888 GCA_026284465.1 Erythroxylum citrifolium | reverse complement strand
AGCTGAGTAGTAAACTGCTTCTCTTACCGTTAATGTTGCGAGTAAGGTGTCATCTTGAGTTACATAAGCCTGAGTTGGTGGTTCGATCATGAGGAAATATTTGAGCACTAGGAAAACTTTTTATTGCTCTTAGAATTTTCTTTAGGTTCTTATTACAAACATTCGTATAAGGTCTTGTGTTTTTTTTATGCTTCCATTTCCAAAGAGACAAGATCATAAATCACAAAGTAAAATTTCTAGTTTCGTGTCCATATTTATGCATATATATTTACAAATGGTGTTGATTATTGCTTACTGATCTCCCATAGGCTAATGTCTGTTTCCGGCCATTGATTAATACGTCTCCTGTCTGCCTTGTGTTTGTACCGAGTCTTCCTGCATCATAAGTTTCAAATTATCTTATATTCAGAGCCACATTCTCTTGGTCCCAACTTTGGGAACAGTAGACATGCATTTAATCAAAATTTATGGACAATAACATGTGAAAGAAAGCGAATTTACATAAATGAAGTCCCGTTAATAGAACAGAAGGAAAAAAAGTGTTTGTGTTACAACTGAATTACCTGCTAAAGTATCAAGAAGAGTAGACTTGCCACAACCTGAAGGACCCATTATAGCCAACATTTGTCCAGGCAGGGCATAACCAGTTAGGCCATCAAGGATGGATTTGGAGCACTCATTCCATTTGGAAACTACTACCCACAAGTCCTCCCAACTCAAGGAGACACCTTGATCCTCTGACATTTCTCCTCCATAATCTCCTGGTGTTTGGTGAGTGGTCTCAACTTCTAGTGTGGTTTCAATTTCTTGTGAGTAGTTGCTGAGAGATTTTGGTTGATGATCAGGTTTACTTGCGTGGTGAAGAGAAGACATGACTCTTGTTTCTCTGAGAGTGATACGTTTCTGGACCGGAGAAAGGTTGATATTTATAATCAGGCTGATGAGAACATTACGTGGAGAGGTAGAAAGCAAATGTGAAAATTTTCCGTGGTATCCGAAGATTCAATGATTTTGCTGATCAGATCAAGACCTCTTTTTGGCTTGGCCAAATAATGTTAGGTAGCCCCTTTTGGCTATGTTTTCTTTCGTGACGAAATAAAAATCGTCACTAGAAGCCACCTTTTGGCGAGGATTTAACAATTCGTCGCATAAGTTTGACATTTTGCGATATTTTCTAAAATCGTAACTAAATTAGTGTATTTTGCTATGATTTACGAGAATCATTTGGTGAGCTCTCTTTTGCGTTGGCTTAGTAATTTTGTCGCCAAATGGCTAAATTTCGTCGCAAAATGATATGCTTTTGGCAACGAAAAGTTTATGTTAAATAAATTATATTAGATGATAATTTTTAAGAAAATTTTGATGAATTTTTATATGTGATAGTATTCTTAAAAATAATAATATTTAAAAGATAATTTTTAATGCTGAGTGTACTTAATAATCCTAATGTAAATTATCACTGACGTTTGTATGATTTTTCATATTTTTCTTTTGTGTTGTTTCTTAATTTGTTTAAATAACTAATGTATTCAAATTTCATAAATTTGTATAAACTCTACCTATTGTATATTTTTTCTTTTGTGTTGTTTATAAATTTGTTTAAATAACTAATGTATTCAAATTTCATAAATTTGTATAATCTCTACCTATTGTATATCTTACTACAACTCAGTTTATACAAAAATTTCATAAAAATGATAATCATACTCAAAATTTTCAAAGTTTTAAACATATTGTTGAAAAACACATTATACGTAATTTATATTTTGAAAAGTATATATTTTTTGGATATAAAAAGATAATCATACCTAAAATTTTAATGCTAATAAGATCAAAATATCATAAATTTAAGTGAACTACTATTCTTAATCATTAATATTTATTAACAATAAAATAATAATACATATAAATATTGAAATATTTTAAGTAATATTATATAATGATATATGGTAAGTACTAGAAGATGTTAATTAGAAGTTTTACAATTGTTACAGACAAAATAATAAATAAAGTTTCACTCCTAATATTCCATTGAAAAGGAAAAGAAATAATTATTTTTTAGATTCTAAATGACATTGGACTGGGGAGATTTGGTAAAGGGGTTCCTAGTGTTTAGATTCTTAAGAAGACTTCTTACAGGTTCCAAGCCATTAATTGAAAGAGTTAAAGATCTTCCCTCAGGGTCTGGTTTATTGACACCCTCTTCTAATAACTTTTTTATTTTTACTAAATTTGCAAAAATACAGTGACAGATTTCCTAAATGCAGTATGAATGACAGTATTAGATGAACCGTACGAACCATGCTCTTCACCTAATGAACAAATAGTATAGAACAATTATTGCTAAATCAAACGATATTTGGAAGCCAATTCGAACATATGCATACCTATCTGATAAACTCCATTATCGTCATAATGAACATACATAATTTTTGCAATCGACTACTATTCCAAAGCAACCAATTTCCCTAATCTACCATCGGGATATCACCACTGCCTCCATTTTTACCTATGTTCTCTTAAATATTCAAGAAAGCCTAACACAATGTACAGTATACAATCAGATGCTCATATAATAGCTTTATAACATAAAATGAGACACTGACAATAAAGAAAGAGAGGTAGTTTAGATGATGCTAAAAAATTTGACGAAGAAGATCAACCATGGAAGACAAGGAGTGATTAGTGTTTGATGAGGAGATTTGTTTTGCATCAATTTGTTCTTTATTAGGGAGAATTTTGCCACATTCCTCCCAGTAGAGCTCATTTCTACCATCGAAAATTAGTCACCACATCGATATTCTACAATGAATTAATACTAATAGTTTTATCGTAAAAAGTCAATAGGTTTTTAAGTAATATATACACACTAGTAATTATCAAATAGATTTTAAAAATATAAAAATTTAAGAGAACCACTGCAACTCAAAGTCATGTGAATATATTTTTAATTGAAATAATTATTTTTGTAATATTACGGTTAAATGGAATGATATACACACGAAAGACAATACTATAAATGCTTAACAATTAGACTAGACTTGTCTGTCTCTGTCAGAAAAACAAACCTAAATGCTTCTGAGTTAAGCACAATGAAAATGTATTTATAACAAAGCAATCGTTTTGTGTCTGATCATACCAGAGGAAGGAATCAGAGAAAGATCATACAAATTTGGTAGCTGTAAATTATGAATTCGGAAATAAATACACATCTACTTGTTACTTACGATTATGAGACCTCCAGGAAACAGCCGCGTGGGGACGTACTGTATAATAATTATTTAAATATATTATTGCAAAACTATTACGTAATTATGTAAATTTATTTAATAAGCAGCAATTTTAAGTTCTTCTGTTTAAAAAAATTATATATATTATTGCAAAACTATTACTTAATTATATAAATTTATTTAATAAGCAGCAATTTTAAATTCTTCTGTTTAGTATATATATGTACATATATAGCTACTATTTTGAAGGAGAACGTCTTAAATATGGGTGGCTATTATCTCCCTTAAAATAGTTAAATATTTTTATTACCAAATTTTATATGTTGTTTTTTAATTATTTTAAAAATTGAACCGGTTCAATTGATTTAATAGTAAAATTTTTTAATAGGCTAATTTTTTGTTCAGTTTTCAATTTTTCAGTTTCATTTAGTTTAATAATTTTTGTTATTAAAAATTGATTAATTTATTACTCAACGAGTTAGTTTTTTTAAACAAAATTAAATAAATATATTTTATTTTATTTTATTTTTAGGTAATTAAACTTTAAAATTTTCAAATAAGGAATGATTAAATTTTAATTAGACTAGTTATATGAATGCATATTACATGAGCAATAATCAATTTTATAATAAATTATGTTAAAATAACTTATAATTAAATTTAATAAAAATATTTTTAAAAGTAAAGGAAAATCACAGAAAAATTGAAATTTTAACCCTAAAGTTTTTATAATTAACTAAAGCATTAAACAAAGAAACGATTAATTAGTAGTGGTTTTGAAACTTTTAGATGAACCTTCTAATTATCCTAAGTGGAATCATATTATTACAGAATTATTTCCATTCTCGTTGTTTCTTGTCAGGTCAAATGTTTGTGACTGAAAACAAGTTATAATGAATTTTTGTCCGTGTACTTTGTTGTCTTAGGTCCATTTCACCACTCAATTGTTGGTGACTAGACAGAACCATCTCTTGTCAACGTGATCATGGAATCCTATGTGCGACCTATGTTCTACGCTTTTCTTTTTAGTTTGGAATCTTCTTAGCTTTTTTGTATATTATCCATAAATAAGGAGAGCCGCATTTCAACGAAGGGAGCAGGTGGTAGCAGGTGAAGTGAACCAAAAATTCAAGACGCTTGGTCCCGCGAACAACAAGAGTTGGTAGAATAATGATTAAATAAAAGCCAGAATAATGATTGAATATTCTGAGTCACAAGCAATCATGTGATCAGGCTCTCTTATTATATACTCCCTCTTATTTAAAATAAGTGTCTTAGAGGAAGGGAGTTAATAAAATGTCTGATATATTTTTATTAATTATATGTTAAAGTGTCTTAAAAATATAATTGTGTAATTAAGAAGTAGAGAAATTAAAGGGTAATTTTGAATTTAAAATTAAAAATATGCATAAAAAGTTACGAATGAAACTTATTTTGAATAATTAAAATCCCTTTTAAGCTACACTTATTTTAAATAGGAGGGAGTAGAATACAATACAACGGGACAAAGGAATCATAGCAGAATGAGAGAGATCCTAACAGAACAGAAACCAAGAGAGCAATACACGTGTGGAGAGAGAGAAGAGGATACAAAATATTACAACTGTACATGATTATATAAATAATACAATTTTGTTATGCTCGACCAAGAGTAATAGGAGCAGTGATTACGTACCAACGAAAAGGAACCAAAAATTCAAGACGCTTGGTTTCACGATTAATAAGAGTAAAAAGAAAGCGAAAGAATATAATTATTATAATTATAATAGTTATAATTATAATAGTTATAATTATTATAATTAACATGTTATAATTATTAATATTTAATTTTAATATATTCTAATTAATTATATTATTTTGCTTAAAATGAAAAAATAAAATTTTGTTAATTTTTTTTCAAACTTAAATATATTTTAATTAATTATATTTAATTTTAATATATTCTAATTAAGTATATTGGTTTGCTAAAAAATGAAAAATAAAAATTTGTTAAATTGTTGTTTTACGTCAAAATTCAATATATTCTAATCAATTATATTTAATTTTAATATATTCTAATTAATTATATTGTTTTGCTGAAAAAATTTAAAAATTTGTTTTACATCAAATTTTAACATATAATATTTAATAATAATTAATTTTAATTTATTCTAATTAATTATATTGTTTTGCTACAAGGAACAAATAAAATTTTATTTTACATCAAATTTTAATATATTGTAATTAATTTTATTTAATTAATTATATTGTGTTGTTAAAAAATTATTTTGTTTTACACTAAATTTTAATATATTCTAATTGATTATGTTATTTTGTACAAAATTAAAAATAAAAAAATAGGCGAGGGAGTGTCGTGCCTGTGACACTTCTCTCACAGGCGTGATCGTGCCTGTGACGCTTGCTTGTTATCAAAAATAACTTTCATTAAACTTAGGGTATTACGCATTCCCAAAACTTAGATATAAAAATATTATTTATGTAATGATAATATAATCAACCAATGATAACTTGCATTTTGTGCATGTTAATTGTGTGTGTTTAATGCTCTTTTGATATGCTTATGTGATGTTTTGCTTGTGTTTCTATGATAATTCGTGTCTTTGTATGTTCTAGGTGATGAAATACCAAAGTGATACGATTTGGAGTAAAATTTGGCTGATCTAGAACTGGACAGGATTTCAACATGACCATGTTGAAGGTGATGCGATGCTAGCAAACTGCTACCTGCGAATTGCGGATTAAGTACTTTGGGATTTGAGCCTGAATGACACAACCCTTTTGCTGAACGAAGTCAAGTTATTTTGTAGCCCATTGGTACTTTATTTTGATATTTAATTAGGTTCCACTTTGTTTATTGAAAAGAAACAAAAAAAAAACCTAGCCTATAAAAAGTCCCACTATGGGAAATTAATGGGGGGATTATTTTATCACAATCAGGGGGAGAATAGAAAAACGGCGACAGTAGCTTTTGGTGGATGGGAGAGAAAGACAATGACTCTGCTCTAACAACATTGTCTTTGAATAGTGCTATATGTGGCTCACCTTTTGATCTAGACAAGGTATCTAACGTTTGATTCATGTAATTCGTGAGACTTCTTTGATTTAATTGCTTTTGTTTATCTCTTATGTTTGTTTGGTCTCTACGCTTTAATCGATTTATTATCGCCGTGTTTGTGGATTAATGAGGCCTGTTAATTGATCGACTTGGTGATAAATTGTTGAATATATTAGTTAATCCGTGATTGCTGTCTATCGAAGTGGCGAATTAATTTCAATTACAAAATTAATGAGATTAAATAATTTAGTCTAAATAGATTGCAGCTTTTCCGATTCTGTTGGCTAAGACAAAGGTCCATTAGAGCTTACTGCTGTCATAGATTATATTCTGCGGAGCTTTACACGGGAATAATCTAATTGGTTAGGATAATAATCTGCAAAGCTTTACTCGGGATTATCAAATAATTATGAATGGGTTGGTCGATATGTATTGTTCACTGTCTGCTATAACTTTGTCCATAAGAATGAACATAATTTATATTTTTGAGTTTATGATCGAATTGCAGTATCAAACGGAAGAGTACCTTGGCTGGGCTTTTCTTTATATTGTTTTCAATCTTTATTTTTAATTTCCTTCGGCGTGATTTCGTGTTCTAAAATTAATCATTCCTAAATCAATTCTTTTTATTTTTATTTTTATTTTTTAATTTTATTGTTTTCACGTAAATAAACAATTGCTACATTGGTCTACGTGGTTCGACCCTATTCACCACTTTGCTCGCTTAAGTATTCTAGAGTAGGATTTTTTTTGTTGGTTTGACACATCACTAAATTTTGGCGCCGTTGCTGGGGACCATTGTTTAAGTTTTTGTTTGTTTGTGTTGCTAATCATTTTTTCTAGTTTTTTGCATGTGGCATTGTATTTCTGCAGTTGATTTATTATTTGATCTGGAGATAGAGAAGACCGTAAAACAACTCAAGAAAGCTACTAAATTGCGTAAGAGACAAGCTTCTACTTTTGCGCAAGTCTTGCCTGACCAAACTGAGAATTTGCTTGCCTTTGAGACCGAGTTATTGGAAGATTTTGAAGAAGCAGTGATGGCAAATCAACAACCTATTCCACCTACGCAACTAGCCAGAAATCGAGCTTCTGCAACTCTGAGAGATATGCTTGCTCCACCAGTAGAGGATCAACCTCTATGTATACAGTATCAGGCTGCAAATGTTGGGTTTGAGTTGAAGGCTGGGTTGACTCAAGCCTTGCCAAAATTTCATGGGTTACTTTCTGACGATCCGAACAAACATCTCAAGGATTTTCATGTGGTATGTTCTGGATTCAAACCGAGAGGCATAACAGAGGATCATTTGAAACTGCGTGATTTTCCTTTTTCTCTAGAGGGTGTAGCTAGAGACTGGTTGTATTATCTTCAACTGGGACAGTGGATACATGGCCTAATATGGCGTGGTTGTTTTTAGAAAGATACTTCCTAGCTTCCAGGGCTGCTAATTTGCGTAAAGAGATTTGTGGTATCAGATAAAGAGATACAGAAAACATGTATGAATATTATGAGAGATTTAAGAGGCTTTGCACAAGTTGTCCTCAGCATAGAATTACAGAGCAGCTCCTTATTCAGTATTTCTATGATGGGATGTTACTAAATAATAGGAAGATTCTTGATGCTGCTAGTGGGGGAGCCATAGTGAACAAAATGCCTCAGGAGGCCATAAACTTAATTGCAGCAATGGCCGCAAATCTTCAACAGTTCGGGTATCGTTCGAAGACACACACTCGAGGTGTCCATGAGGTAAGTAGTTATAAACTCGAAAATAGACTTGAAAAGATTGTTGAATTGTTGGAAAGACAAGTTATTTATTCTTCCAATGCTAATAATGTCAATGTAAATGCCGTAACCAAGGGACCACAAGTCCCTATTTGTCACACTTGTAGATTTCAAGGTTATTTTACTGATGCTTGTCCGACTCTGCAAGATGATACTGTGGAAGCTGAAGTCAATGCGATCAATGATAATTATCAGTCTCAAAGAAAATATGATCCCTATTCGAATACTTACAACCTAGGATGGAAGGATCATCTCAATCTGACATATGAGAATGGGCAACAAAGTTAGAGTAGTTTGCAACATCAACCTCAACAACATCAATAGCAGCAGCATCTGAGGCCTAATTATGGCGACCAAATTTTCAACTTGGAGGATCTCATGTCACAGTTGACTACGGCTCAATTGATGACCAATACACAACTACAGAGTTTGGTTCAATTTCAGACTGATTCAGCACAATTTCAGGCTTAGACTAATAAAAAATTTCAAAAGATGTGGGAGTAAATTAGTCAACTGGCCACTGCACATAATCAAGGGAAATTGCGCTCCCAGCTTACTATCAATCATAGGCAGAATATCAGTGCTATTACCTTGCGTAGTGGAAAAGAAATTGAATGTGTTGGAGGATCACAGAAACTTCACATGACCATGTTGAAACTGTCGAGCTAGAAAAAGAAGCTGAAATCGAGGAAATCGTGACAGCTAATCCAGAAAGGCCACCATTCTTACACAGGTTGGCTAAGAAGAAGAAATTGTAGAATGATGAGGAGACTTTAAAGATTTTTGAGAAAGTGAAAATCAACATCCCCCTTTTCACATTGCTTAGACAAACACCAAGGTACTGCAAATTTCTGAAGGACTTGGTTACTAGCATGACTAAGATGAGAGGCAATCAGCGTGTGGTGATGAGTGAGAACGTCTTAGCAATGTTGTAGGGCAAGTTACTAATAAAGGAAAAGGACCTAGGTACGTTTACCATTCCTTATAAAACTGGCAATGTTAGTATAGAATGGGCTATGCTAGATTTAGGGGCTTCTATAAATCTTATGTCATTGTCTATTTATACTACATTAAATTCTGGTCTGTTGAAGCAGGATGGTGTGATTTTAACACTAGCTAATCGCACCACTAGGTACCCCCAAAAGATTGTTGGAGGATGTTTTAGTGCATGTAGATGATTTAGTATTTCCTGCAGATTTTTATGTGATGAGAATAGAGGATGAGGGGTCACCTGCGTCTATGATGATGTTGTTAGGACGCCCATTTTTTAGAACTCCTAGGATAAAAATTGATGTTCATGGAGGGACTTTAACCATTAAACATCCTGTTGATGGTGCCAAAGTTACATTCTGAAGGAAATCATCCGTGTGTTCTATTGATTTATGAGTTCCTTATATACAAAAAAGGGAGCTTTGATAGCGTTACAGCTGTACATTAAATAACATTAAAATAATAGGATAAATACTATTTACATAGTCTAACATAAATAATGACCCAAAAAAATAATTGATACTTGACTAATAAATCGATTGAAATAAAGAACAAAATCTCATAATATGCAAAGTCCAATAACTAGGATTCTGTAAACCAAGAAATAAAAATTTAGTTACCAAACATAATGATTTTCCTAAATATTTTGGCTTTCACTGGCGTTTGGACTGTCATCGGCGTTGCTCTCCTTGTTCTGTCGTCTGTCGCCGTCTTCTTCTTATTTGCTTCTCTACTGTTGCGCGACTCTCTTCTGTTCCCTCACGCAGTCGTAGCCCTTTCTCCTGATTTTTAACGTCCTCCAGCGCCGCACTCTTGATTTTGTTGCTCTCTCTTTCGGCTTCACTGTGCATTCTCTTTATTTTTCTGTGGCGGCACTGTTCAATGTTTTATATTTGTCTCTACTATAGCTTGACAAGACGAATAAGGGTCTTGTTAAGCTTAAAACTTGCTCCTCTCTTCTCTGATGCGTTTTTGTCTTCTGCGACGTCGTGTTTGTAGCTGTTGCTTGTGTCCACTTAATTTGCTGCCTTCAAAACGACACTGTTCCTGTTGTGTTGTGTATCACTTACGTTCCTAGCACTACTCCTCCAATTTAATTTGCTATATCAATGTGTTCTCCAGTCCACGCGGCGTGTCTCTTGATTTATTGCATGTCTCTATTTAATTCTTTTCTCCCCTCTCACTGTTCAACCGATTAGACAATTAAGTTTTCAACTCATTTAAAAGCCTCCACTCTTTACGTGTTGTTCTGCTTATGCTCCTTTTAAACGATGCTTCTCTTTTATGTGTCTGCATGTCTATTATGCTTTTATTTCCATCCTATATTGCTTGTTTCTCTTTTTAATTTATCTCATTTAATTTTGCCATACGTGGCGCCTCCCTATGGCTCCTACAAGTCCTCTGCGCTGTCTCTTTTGTAGCTAATTAATTGTGGTAATTTTGCTATCTCCTTATAGCGTTGAAACGTGCTTCCTCTTGCACCAGCTGCCTCCACTTCATGTGACAATTTATTTAGCTACTCTTAAAACCCTCTACTCCTGCGTGAATTGCACGATTTTTCTCCTGCCCATTTAATTTGCTCCCCTCTGCATTGCCTTCCAACGTCTTCGCTTTGGGCTATCTTGCTTCAGCATTTTACGCTTCTGGTTGTTGCCCGAGGCCACTTCTAATTAAGGTCAACGTCTTGTTTAGTTCTTTTTGTCCCAAAATCATCGCAGTTCTTTCTATTTGGTTCCAAAATACACCTTGACATAAAATAAAATTAATTCACATTAAATATAACTTCAAACCTTAAGAATAAAGAAAATTAACACATAAAAAGATAGAAAATGACGGCACTAACAAATTCTATCTTCACTAGGATTTTAACCAAAATAAGCTTTATCTTCAAGAATCCAACATAAGATAGAATACTCATCATAATCATATTCCTCAAATAATCAACTATGTCCAATTATAAATAATGCCCAAAATTAATTACTAAGATATTGTAACACATATTAATAATCTCTCCTTTTTTGGCATTATTTGTCACATATAAAAACTCCCCCTTAATAAGATAATCGGACACTCCCTCTTAATCAAACATCAAGTTTACATAACATTAAGTTCTATAAGTTCAAGAAACATCCAAATAAACAATTATTTAATCATCCAAATTTTTCCCCTTGAAACAAAAAGATGCCAAAAAGTAAGACTAATACTCACGGAGATACCTTGAAATCTCCTCCTAAACTGAACAGTTACTAACAAAACATAAATATTAGACGAAAATAAACAATCCTCCAAAACAAAGAATGTATTCAATGCGATCAATCTCAGTGAATAAAGAGGCATAAAAATTAGCAGTAGGTGCAGTAGAAGAATCATAAGCACATAGTACAATAGTATAAGGCCAACATGACAATTTACCACTAATAAAAACATTAGCCAACATATTATTACTCACATCAAAGCCATCTGCATACAATTGATTAAATTCATAAACCCTAAAAATGAATTCAAGGAATCTAAATCAAACTTAATCAATCTCCTCATCACATAAACTATATGAAACCATATTGCCCAAACTCATATAACTCACCATGTAGAGAGAAACCAAGATAAAACTTGTAAAACCCAAATCATAGAAACCTCGAATCTTCCTAGGGGTCTCCAACCAACTATTAATAATTTCTCGGCATAACTTTGTAAATCAAAATCCAAAAGTAAAACTCTCAAATCATTAAACAGAGCCTCGTTTACATATCAAATATATTATTCAACAATTAAGGAAAAACCAGCCACACTAAACACTTAGACCTTAGAAAACTCATAAATCAAAAACTTAAAAAAAATATAGGCGTTAAACTCCTTCAAACTCCTTTTTTGTTGTTTTTTCATTTTTGTTTTTTTAATAAACAACATCAATATACTTTAAAAGTGTAAAGCACATAGTTCCTTTGCCCCTCGAACAATTTCAAACCTGGCCTTATTCCTTGTCATATTATCTTTGTCATCAACTGTCTGGTTGGTTTCCTCCTCTGAAGCAACCAACTGGTCCTCTATCTGAACAGTTTCTTTTATAGTAGCAACCAATTGTGAATCTATATAGTTTCTGATTTTAACTTCACTACATCTCTATTCTAATTTTTTGGCTAATTTTGAGGGTTTTCTTCTACCACCAAGTTAGTTTTTAGACCATCCACAAGAAACACATTTTTGAAGTGTGGCAGTCCATCCATGCAAATGGTCAGTCTTCCAATAATCGTGGCCTTCTTTCCATCTCCAAAAGTAACCTAGTCATCCATACAACTTTGATAATCCATCAAATAGCTTCTTTCACCTTTTCTAGCCTAAGTATGCTTTGGTAACGTTAGTTGTCGTTGAAAGTTTAAGAGTGTCTAGATTTTTTATTTTGAACCCTCTGAAATATCATCTGTAACAACTTGTAACAATTTGGTCTTATGTGTTTATTTACCCAATAAAAATGACAAGTAGGAACAAATTTACTATTCCTCTTTGAAGTTTCTCCTTTAACAAATTTAGCTTTACCATTATGCCCACTATTCAACTTAGAACATTCACCTTTATAACCAACATCTTGAAAATCCCCTTTGTTTTTTCCAATTTCCCGCAATTGATCTAACCTCTCAATACCACCATTCAACATTCTTATTCCTTTTTCAGTATTGACCAGCTTTAGCTTTGTTTCATAAAGTTCATTTGTTGTTGACAATAACTTCATCTCCAGATCATGAATGGTGTCCTTTATAGCTGAATTTTCCCTTTCTAGCTTCTCATTCAACTTACTCGTTTTCACCCACTTGGCATACATTAATTCATAGACCTTACAGATATCTTCCTTTTTTAATTCTGAGTTGTTATCAATTCTATCATAATTTTAATTTGAGTTTAGAATTGAAACATCTATATTTTCATCGTTCATTTTTTCATTGGTTGCTACTAAGGAAGCAACTAAACTTTTGTTGATTATAGCAAAATGCAGTATGATTACTCACAATTTCTTCTTCGTTGTCATATTTACTTTCATATTCATTTTCACTCGAAGTGCTGGTGTAAGACTTCCTTTTCTCTTCTTAAAAGTATTAGCACATTTCGCTTGCACATGTCCAAAATCTTAACATTCATATCATTGAATCTTCTTTACTTTTCTTTCACCTATTTGAGCCTTTTCCTACTATTTGAAATTATTCTTTGATGAACTCCTAATATTCTGTCTGAACTCAGGTCTATCTTTGTTCACCATTTTTAGCCACTTGCTAAAATTTCTTGTTAACGACACCATAGCATCATTTTCATCGGAGTCGTCTCCTGAATCATTCATAGAGTTAGCAACTTCAGCTTGCAAGGCCAACCCTTTATTCTTCTCATGCTTATCTCTCAACAAATTAATCTCAAAGTTGGTAAGTATCCCAATCACCTTATCCAAAAATAATTCATTGATATCATGATCTTCTTCAATGGTGCAATTTTCGGTATAAATCTCGGAGGCAATGATCTCAATGTCTTCTTGATGAGTTTTAGATTCAAATACTTCTTTCGTAAGTTGGTGTGCTTAGTTTGTAATGTCACGCAATCTCTCAAGGAAGTCTGTAACATCCCGCCCTCCTAATAAGGGTTAGAATCGGAAAATATGGTGCATATGAGCAAAAAGGTTTGGTTTAACTG
>JANKOE010000009.1:15496670-15509957 GCA_026284465.1 Erythroxylum citrifolium | reverse complement strand
GGCACCAACCATGCCTAATAAAACAAGAAGAATGGTTGGCCAACTTGGCCAACCATACTTCATTCTCCTGCCTATAAATAGGCAAGAGATGAGCGAAGAGAAGATGTAGCAAGCAAAGAGGAAAAAAAAAGGAGTTAGGTGAGATAGAAAAGAGAAAGAGAGGCAAAAAATATTCTGTATATTTTTGGTCTAATTTTTTCTTGTAATTCTCCAGTTTTCCCAATAGTAAAAGTCTTCTATTCTTGCCCATAGTTTTTACCCCAATTTGAGGGTTTTCCACGTTAAATCTGTGTATTCATTACTATTCCCTCAGTCCTATTTAGCTGCGAACCTAATTGACCAGATTAGAACAGGTTTGCAGCTAAATAGGACTGAGGGAATAGTAATGAACACATAGATTTTACGTGAAAAACTCCCAAATTAGGGTAAAAATTACGGGTAAGGATAGAAGACTTTTACTATTGGGAAAATTGAAGAATTACAAAGAAAAAAGTAGACCAAAAATATACAGAATATTTTTTTTGGATCTCTCTAGGCTTTTTAACTCTCCAAAATTTTCTCTTAACTCCTCTTCCACTTGTGCTTAAGCCCAGCAAGGTATTTCTTTATTCCTTTGCGTGTTCAAATCAATTTTTTGGTTCTTGGTTCATAGATTCTGGGGCTACCGATCACATGACATATTGCTCTCAATTTTTTTCTTCTTATAACCCCACTGCAAGAAATAAAAAATCAAAATTGCAGATGGCACATTTGCTGCCATTGCCAGCAGTGGAACTGTCAAAATTTCAGCCAAAATTATCCTTTACAATGTCCTTCATGTGCCCTAAATTGTCCTGCAATTTGCTGTCCATCAGTGAACTCACCCGTGACCTTAACTGTCAAGCTAATTTCTCCTCTTCTGTGTGTTTTTTCCAGGACCTGGCTACGGGGACAATGATTGGCAGTGCTAAGGAATGTGGAGGGTTGTACTACTTTGAAGATGGATTGCATTCAGGTAAGGCTATACAAAATTCTTATTATAAGTTAGAGTCTATGTCTAGCGATCAAAATGTTTTGTTATGGCATTTTCGTTTGGGAAATCCCAGTTTTTTCTATTTGAAACATTTGTTTCCTAAGTTATTTATTAATAAAGATCCATCTTCGTTTTAACGTGAAGCATGTGCTTTAGCAAAACATCACAAATCTTCTTATCCCTCTCAGCTTTACGTTTCATCTAAGCTATTTCAACTCATCCATAGTGATATTTGGGGTCGATCATGGATTCCTACTTTTTTTGGGAAAAAATGGTTTGTTTCTTTCATTGATGATCACACACGACTTACTTGGATTTTTTTGATGAAAGAAAAACATGAAGTTGCTGGTATTTTAAAACAAAATTCACTATATGGTTCAAAAACAATTTAATGCAAATATACGAATTTTTGGAACGACAATGGCCAGTGTTAAGATTAGATTTCAGCATAAGTATAGCAAGAAGAGGGGGGGGTTAAGAAAGATAGCACTACAGGTAATGTGTGAAGGGTAAAATGGAGAATGAGGGGGAGTTGGGTCATGTGGGAGTTAGTTAGGATGAGAGAATATAAGGTTGTTATGAGAAAATGATTGGCATTCAGTTATGATATGAGAATTGATAATTGTACGGAGGTTCAGCTAGCCCTTGAAGTCTAGCTAGGGAATATCACTGTTCAGTATTCCTTTCATTCTTACTTCTTCTTTGTTCTTGTTTTACTGCTGTGTGTGTGTGCTCTGTTGCTGTTGTGTGGTGATTCTTAGTGCAGGCAGTTGTTGTTTGGGTGATTCACTGTTAGAGCAGGTGGACTCTAACAGCCAGGAATATTTTTCCAAAGTTTTGGCAAAAATTTTTTTGAAAAAGAGATTATACAGCAAAGTTCTTGTGTTGACACACCACAACCAAACGGTGTAGCGGAAAGGAAAAATAGACATTTACTTGACATCACAAGAGCATTGTTGTTTTCAAATAATGTACCTAAAACTTTTTGGGGTGACACTCTTTTAACTGTTGTTTTCTTAATTAATCATATGCCCTCTAAAATCCTGCAATTTGAAACTCCTATACAAAAGTTTCGCAAGCATAACCATGATCCTAGACTTTTTTTGGATTTACCCTTCAAGATATTCGGTTGCATTGTTTTTGTCTCCAATCAAGATAAAAATAAGACAAAACTTGATCCTAAAGCAAGAAAGTGTACCTTTTTAGGGTATTCAGCCTCTCAAAAGAGACTACAAATGTTTTGATCCAATTTTAAAAAAATATTTTGTAACCATGGACACCATTCGTTTTTGAAAAAACACTTTTTTCTCTCCTCCTCTTTAGGGGGAGTATTCGGTCAAGGGGAGTCAGGAAGATTCGCCGGTAAGTATGGCTGCTTTGGATTTTTTTAAGTGTGAATTTTCAATCTGTGGGAAGTCATTTTCAGAATCTCAACCACAATTTGGAAGAGGAAAACAATTTGGAAAAGGAAAATAGTCAAGGCAATGATTCAAATTTAAACACAAATAATTTGGATAATGAATCTGTCATAACTAGAAACCATGATGCCACACAACAAACTCCAAAATATGACAAGAAATTTGGTCAAACGTACTCTAGGAAGCTCCTATCAAAAGCAATATAGCCAGCCATGCCTATGCATAACACAGAAAAAGGCCCACGACCAGGTACAATTTCTCTTGGTCCTATTCCATTAAATCTTGAGTCTAATCTTGATCTTCCTAAGTCTGATATGTATTTACCTGTGGCTCTTAGAAAAGGAGTTAAGAAATGCACTATCAAATATCCTATGTCTAACTCTGTATCTCTTCAAAACTTGTCTCCTTCTTTTTCTTGTTTTATCTCACATCTTAATCATGTGGAAATTCCAAAGTCTATACAAGGAGCTTTACAGGTTCCTGAATGGAAGGCAACGGTTTTGGAGGAAATGAATGCTCTTAAGAAGAATCAGACATGGGTAAAACTAGCTCTTCCGGCTAGAAAGAAGTTGGTAGGATGCAAATGGGTGTTCACAGTCAACTATAATTCTGATGGAACGCTCGAGAGATACAAGGCAGGATTGTTAGCAAAAGGTTTCACTCAGACTTATGGCGTGGATTACACTGAAACATTTGCTCCAAGGGCGAAACTCAATACAGTGAGGGTTCTATTATCTGTTGCAGTGAACCTAGATTGGCCTCTACACCAACTAGATGTGAAGAATGCTTTCCTGAATAGAAAACTTGAAGAAAAAGTGTTTATGGAACCTCCTTTTGGCTTTGAGGCTGAGTTTGGATCTCAAGTGTGCTTGCTAAAAAAGGCACTATATGGTTTGAAGCAATCACCTCGAGCTTGGCTTGAAAGATTTACAAGTTTAATGAAACAAAAAGAATATTCTCAAGGTCAGACTGATCACACCTTATTCTTTAAAAGGAAGGAAAGTGAGATGATGACTGTTTTGCTGGTATACGTGGATGACATCATCATCACAGGTGATGATCATGAAGAAATCGACAACTTGAAGGCTAGTTTGGCAAGAGCATTTGAGATCAAAGACTTGGGACCACTGAAGTATTTCTTGGGAATGAAAGTTGCAAGATCAAAGAAGATATTTGGAATGGAAGTTGCAAGATCAAAGAAGGGGATCGTGATAAGCCAATAGAAATATGTACTAGATCTACTTTCTGATATAGGTGTGACAGGTTGTGAGCCAGCTGACATGCCTATAGACCCCAATGAAAAACTTAGTGACGTTGGAGGTGACCCAGTTGATGTTGGGAGATATCAAAGATTGGTTGGGAAGTTAATCTATTTATCTCATAAAAGACCAGATATTACTTTCGCTGTCAGTTTGATCAATCGATTTATCCACTCTTCTAAGAAGGTTCATTTGGAAGCAACTTACCGCATTCTGAGATACCTCAAGGGATCTCCAGGAAGGGGACTATTTTTTGAGAAGAAGGCTCAAAGAATTGTTGAAGTGTTTACCGACGCAGATTGGGTGGGTTCGAACACTGACAGAAGATCTACTAGTGGACACTACTCATGTGTATGGGGAAATCTAGTGACATGGCGGAGTAAAAACCAAAATGTAGTGGCTCACAGCAGTGCTAAAGCAGAGTTCCGTGCTATGGACAATGGAATTTGTGAGGCAATTTGGCTCAAACGAGTACTAGAGGAGCTACAACTACCATTGGATGGTCCTGTGAAACTACATTGCGATAACAAGGCTGCCATTAGCATTGCTAACAATCCCATGCAACATGATAGGACTAAACATGCGAAATTTACCGTCACTTCATCAAAGAAAAGCTAGAAAATGGAGTGGTTTGCATGCCGTATGTTCCAATCACACAGCTAGTAGCTGATATCCTTACAAAAGGATTGTTCAAGCCAAGCTTTGATGGAATCATCAGCAAGTTGGGACTTATAAATATATATGCCCCAACTTGAGGGGGAGTGTCGGTTTAGATATAAAAGGAAAGGAAATATTCTATAATTAGTGAGTAGATACAGTTGTAAATTAGTTTATTTAGTTTCCTAGTTTATAGTTTCCTAGTTAGTAGTTTCCTTCTTTAGGTGATTCCTACATTGTATTTATGCTACAGCTCTGTAACCTTTTTATGATAAGCAGAAAATAATTTTATTCCTCAAAACTACATTATCCCATTTTTTAATAATAAATTTTTATTTATTTGTGAATTTATACACTATACCAAATTCAGAATTCTATGCAGTAAGCAGAATTTTATGCTCCAGGTTCAGCAATAGGTTGATTAGAAGCACTTCTACACCCATGACCTAACCTAGATTGCTTAAAAAGCTTGCATAAATACTTATAACATTTCAAGATCCCCTGTCCAAACAACTTATGCTTTCTCCATTATTTCTTCAATAAGATTCTACGCAGCTATGTGGTTATTTTTAATACAATAATCAAAATCAGTCAAATATTGAGGATTCTAGTACAAATAAAGAAGATAGTATAGTTACAGACCTGTGAAGCAAATGCATTAAAGCTTATAATTGGCCCAGCTATGTAAAGTGGGGCATATACCAAATAACAAAGGTATATGCTAAGTGAGAAGTTATCTTTCATAACACTTCTCTCCTGCATTAAACAAATTAAGGTCATTCACTCAAGTAAAAAGCAAAAGACCAGACAGCAAAACAGACTTGAGGAATACAATATGTGAACATCTTAGTTGAACGTCTAACTAGTTGTCCAAAAGGTTAATCCATATATAAATAACTAACCTGTAGTAATCGGTAGCATTCCTTTCCAGACATACAAATATGGCAACGTTGTATGTGTTTCTGAAAGAGAATCAATTCCAGTAATGGAAAATCAAAATTCAGTTGCAGGTGGCTCATGCAAACAAACATAATTTCACATGCAATTATATCTTGCAGATGAAATTCAGGGGAAAAAAATTTAACCAAGAAGCATGCCAAGCAGAAAATATAATAGATACCCTATAGGATAAAAGCAAAGTATTTATGGGTAAAGGGAAAAATAGCATTAACATTAATTCCAAATACATGTTAAGTCTCAAAGCTGACCTTCAAGATAATTGTACACAAACAGATAGAAAGCTCATGCCCAATCCAAATTCACATGGCCACTAGATACCATGCATTTAATCTTAACTATATGATATTACCTTCCGATCAAAAGAAGAAGCTTCATGTGCCCAATGGTAATCATACCCAAAGCTTATCATGCGTAAAATTACTGACAAACAGCAAGATAGTAGACGTTTAAAATTCAGAAAACTAAATAAAATCATTTGTTTCATAACTTACATATAAAACCTCAGAGAATTCCTTAGGAACTAAGGCAAAGAACATGATTGAATAAAAGAACTACCGAAATTGAAACATATGTGCCACCTAAAGTTGCCTCTGTAATTGTCCAAATATGCCCACTGCTTCCTGAACAATAAGAGAGCACAATTTAAAACCCTGTTTTCTTTGTCTGTCAAACAAAAATGGAACCATGTATACTAAAGTGAGGTACAACTTCACGTGGCTTACCCAAATATAGAAAATGAATATCCTTCGTAAATACGGTTACATAGAAGGAAAAATATGTTGAAAACCCAAAGTACGAAGGAGAAGTACTTTGTTCTGGCAAAGATCTGCAGAAAGACAAATATAGTAAAACAAGAAGCAAACTAGAATTCTGATAAGAATATGACGTGATTAGTGGCTTCAAAAACATCATAATAATGAGATTATGAATTCTCAGACGATAAAAGAGGAATTGGATTAGATTTTATGTAATAAATATCATTGTAACTCACCTTTACAAGAAAGAAATTGAAAGCTGTAATGGAGAGGATGAAAATAGTGCTACAAGGCCAAAGACATAGAAGGCTAATAAAAAACAGAGATAAGAGCAAAATGAAAAATTTTATCTAAAAAAAAAACAAACAGGAGAAAGCATACCAAACCCCATGTAGATAGGACAGGTAGACGAGAGAAATGGAAAGCCAAACAAGCGACATGCCCTTAGCTTTGAGACCAAAGAAGGGTCTCGACATGTTGGCAAGCAAGGAAAAGAGTGCAAAAACAAGTGTGAGGATGGGTATATTTCCCCGAAAGTTTCTCCATTGGGCATCAGATACATCCTATTTTGAATGATAAGAAGAATGTTAAAACAGAAAATGTATTAATCTGAATAAGAAAATGAAACTGCATACATTTAGACGAGAGGAGAAAATCCATCCAGGGCGCAATCCATAGAGCTTCAGCGCATGATCTGTAAGTCACCGTATCGTTGTTGAGTCGTCAGTCATCGAATATAAACAAAAAGGAAAAGAAGAAGCAGCAGCAAGGGTTTGAATACCGTGAGAGAGTAGAAGGGAACGAGAGATGATGAAAGCATAGAAAGCCACAGCATAAAGAACAAGTAGTGTCAGCTCCTTGGCCTTCCAGCCCTCCTTCTTCATCACTATTGCCAAACACATCCTCGAAGCCACGATTTGCCTTAGATACAGTACCCAACAGGTTAACATCCAATTTGCTTATTTTTCCGGTACACCCGCGTTCTAACTTTTAATTTTAATCCAATTATACACCGAGTAGAGTATTTTTTACCAATTTTATATTTTACCTAAATAATAATTTAATCTTCATAAACATCATACTAAAATCAATATATATAAAATCAATATATATATATTGATTTTATAATAACATATATATCAAAGAAGCACAATTAAAAAATTTCTTCACCTGTGAGGTGCCTACAAACTAGTGAGAGGATTAGTCATTGAATTCGCCGGTGGATACTCTGGTCTAACACCAAAAAAGTTTCTAAAATATTCCTTATAATAATTTTATCAAATTTATGCATAAGTTCAAACGCTAAATTTTCAGTAAATTAACTTCAAATTTGGAAAATATATATTTAAAAGAAATTCAACTAGTTTTATGTATTTATAATTATAAAGATCATTGAACTTTTATTTCAATTTAAAATGAATGTGGTCTTTATTGATTTTTAAGTACATCCATATATATATAAGACATGAATTTAGAAATATATACATAGATTTAAAGCGAGAGGAAAGATGATAGAGAATTGAAGAGATTAGGGCTTTTTAAAAATTGTTGCAGACTTACACAGTAAGCTACATAGTCGTGTAGTTGATCATGTAAGTTTTTTTGAAACAAAGTCAATATCAATAGCATTAATCAGAGAGTTAGGGGGAAATCCCAACTACAACGGCTAGCATATAAATGTGAGACCCTTGCTAAGTGATGAGCCTCAACATTGGCTTGCTTACGAACCCAACAGACCTTGATATGAGGCCTGGCGTGTAATAAGTGCTTACATTCCAAAATGACCCTACCAAATTCAGTCCAAGAATCATGAGACTTATTCATAGTAGAAACTATATTTTGGGCATTTGAGTAAAAAGTCCCTCTACCCTGACAAAGAGGTAAGACCCAATTTAACGCTTCTCGTAGTGCCACAGCTTCAACCACATTTGCACTACAATGCCCTGTAAAATGACCCGATATTGCTCTCACGAAATTTCCTTCCCCATCTTGACATACAACCCCATAGCCATATAGACATCGCTCCATAAATATTGCATCATCAACAAAGCACAACCAATCAAGTTGGGCCTCATCTCGCAGCCCCTCCACTATCCCACTTGCCTCCACTGGACGGGAGAGCATGGGTCTGTTCATAGTGGCTTGTTGTCAATCATGAATATAGCCTAAAGCCATGCGATACAGAGTAAAAGAAGAGTATCTTTTGGCCGCCCAAATCCGATCGTTACATGCCTGCCATATTATTGAAGCTAAGGAGCACCATTGAATCACCCGTACCGTCGACTCCCTCTCACACACTTCCACAAACCACTGGTTGAAACCCACCCCCTCTCGCACAACACTACCTCCTCCCCAACGAGCCCACACAGACCGAGCCTCTAGACAAAAAACAAGAGCATGGTTAACATCCTCCGCTTCCCCGCAATGGACACAGTCAACGCAAATGTTCATATGTCGCTGTATGAGCTTGCAACACGTAGGTAAAACACCTCGCAAAGCTCTCCACATAAAATTTTTAAGCTTAGGAGGCATGGATAGTTTCCATAACGTCCCCTAAAAATCCCCGTCGACTCTCCCATGCACCCTTCCCGCGTAATTCAAACTCAACCGATAGCCTGATTTTGCTGTATAACAACCACCACGGGAATAATACCAAATGCGGCAATCATCATGGTGTCTCCTTCTCACCGGAATAGTCAGGATGGTATGAATATCCTCGGTTGTGAATAACTCCTGCAACATATCTAGATTGCAGCCCCTCCCATTCGGAAGAAACAAGTCCTTTACCATCATGGTACACAACGTGGCAACATCCCCTACAACACAAAAGTCCCCATTCTCCCTAGGAAGCCAAGGATCATCTAGTTTCCTCTTCTACTGACGAAAACATGCCTTGTTTAAGACCCGGTCTCAAGTAATTTGCTGTCCGTAGCTGTGCAATTTTATTCAAACATGAAGGCTTCCTCCTCCCTGCCCCAACCAACGTTGATGTTGCACCGTTTGACGTCATTTTTCGAGCTAGAAGAAGAGTCACGAGGGGTTTGCTTTTAACACTGAAAGTATGTATGTCTACGAGAAAGAAGAATAAACCCATTTCTCTGATCTTTACCCATTTCTCTGATCTTCTCTCACGATGTCGGAGCTTGATGGCTTGCTGAGAGATCTGGGGTTAATCGCATTCCACATCATCGCATCGTCATCATTGTCACCTTCTCCTATCACTTTCATCATCATCTTCTTCTGCAGTGTCTATTGACGCTCACTGAGGATCAGATTGCCAGGTTCCAGGTGGTTGTATCTCTCTTCAAAGGTTTATGGTGATTTCTTGGCACTCTCAGTGTTTGCTTTCTTCCGAGTGTCGGCTGTGAAAGGTTGGTTCACAGGAACTGGTCGCACTCACAGATCTGATGTTATACTTAGTTTCTTAGCCACATTTTTCTTGATCTAACTGGCAGGCGGATTAATGGGAGTGGTGTACTGTACTCAGACACGGATGCTAGGGAGGGCCCAACGGCATTGGATCATGAGATGGGCTTACATGAGGAAACCCTCCCCATTCAGCAAGATGAAGGAAAGAAACAGCCCGGGACGCAAACACTTGTTGTAACATCCCGGTACCTAGGGGAAGGGTAAAATAGTAAAATTAAGTGAGCAATGAGAGTTTAGAAAGTGCAATTGCATGTTCATGCATTATGTGATATATTTATATTGTGAAAAACGAATTTATTGCACATGAAAATAATTGTACATGCATTCATTGACTTTCCCAGTAAAATTGGGCTTATTTGTGAATGTTTTGAGAATTGTGGGTTTTTTATCTTGAAACTTTATTTGGAGAGTGACATTATTGTTTTTGTAATTTTGGAAAATTTTAGGAATTTTTCTGAAATTTTTCGGGAGTAAATCCCGGACTAGGAAAAATGTCGAGTGGCAGACCAACCGATAACTGGTAGTAAAAGTTACTATCTATGGTATTGGAATTTTGGATATATGGCTATAGAAATTTTTGACAAGTGTTATTTATAGGGAATTGGGTTTGAATTGATTGGATGAAGAAGGAAATTAGGTTTATTGCTTGGCTTGACATATGGCATTTTCTTAGCCATGTATTTATTAACTTACCCTAAGCTTACATTCATTAAGCTCCCTATTTCCCTCATTTACGACACTCACTTGTTCAAAGCCATTGGAAGATATTTTTGGAGATTTTCTCTTCTCTTCTTCGTGCACCATCTTCCTTCTCCTTCTTCTTGAATTTTGATCACTCAAAGCCTAGTTATTATCTCTTTCTTACTTCCTTGCCAACTTGCTCTCTCTTTCTTGCTTATTATAGAAACTTCTCTCTCTACCCCTTTAGAGATGATGATCGTTGGTGATGTTTGAAACTAGGTCTTGGTGTGTTACTTGGAGAACTTGAAGATTTAGTGGCTAAATCAAGTAAGTTTTGTGTTATATGTAGTGATTATGGTAGAATTGAAGCTAGTATGATGAGAATTTGATGATTGGATTACGCTTGTGAAAGACTTGTGCATGTGTCTTACTTGATGCTAATAGATGTTCATGCTTGTGTTTTGAGATGTATGTTGAGTTAAATTCATGGAAATGTATAGAGAGAGTTAGAGTTTTGAATGATGAGTTAAAGGAGGGATTGGATAAGTCTACATTTAAGTATGCCCTGTTTTTGATTGTGTTAAATTATGGATCATGAATTGTTTGTAAGTGATATCTTAAGTGGAAGTGAGTAGTGAATGATGGGAGAAGTAATGGAAGTGATGATCTAGGTATAAGAAAGTATGGATGAGTTAGATGTAAGGATGAAGGGTTGAAAAATCTGGAAAATTGCAATAGTTTGATCTTTGAGTATGTTTCACTTTGTTAGTCATAATTGCTTCTATAGTTGTCCAAATGAGTTGAGGTTTGGTTTGAATGAAACTAGAGGTAATTGGATACATTTGTTAAGAAGATGTTGATTTTAAATTGTGTCTTTAAGCATCCCAAATATTGCCATGAAGTTAGAAAAATAAGTGCACCAAAAGTTGTGAATGAATGTGCGAGCTTGTGTTCTATTTTGGGTGGTTATGACCACTTAGAGGATATGAATGGAGTATGGATGATTGTGAGGTAAATTTGAGATGTTTTCAAGTGGTTTTGTGTTAAAAGAAATGAAGTTGCAAAGATTATGGATGTATTTGATGATAGAATGGGTGTAGGAAGTTTGAAAGAGGTTTGAGAGAGTGCATGTGGGACGTATGTCTGTTAAACGGACATGGGAGTCCGTTTAACGGACCTTCTTGGGTGTAAAAACACCCTTGGGATAGTGTATGTCCGTTAAACGTACATGGGAGTCCGTTTAACGGACCTTCTCGGGTGAAATGGGACTGTTTTGTTGATTCAGGTCCGTTAAACAGACATGCAGGTCCGTTTAACGGACCTTCTCGGGTCAGTTACTGTTCATCACGTTTTTAACCATTTTAGAGGCCTAATCTCGACTTGGTGTCTTCATGAAAGTTGTAGATCTAGATGTCTTATTTTTAATGGCATAAAAAAGAAAGGAATCTGAGTTTTGTAGAAAGCGTTATGGCATTCGCGCCAAACTAGGTTCAACTGGAAATCAATCTTAAACTTGGTTGCTTCTTTTGACCATAACTACTTCTCTAGAGCTCCAAATGACATGATTCTTGTGGCAATGGATTCCTAACACATTTGCCTATATCTGCACAAACAATTGTTCTAATTGGTGTTGTATTGAAAGAGATTGATCAAGTGTAAGTGTGAGAGTCTGTTAGAACAGTGTCAATGGGGTTAGTTTTACTGAACATACTTCGATGTTTTGATGATATTTCGACCTGTAGGATTCCAAATGGGATGATTCTTCTTTTGAAGTAAACTAGAGAAATAGGGCTATCAATTATATGAAGAAGTGGAATTTTGATTCAACCCCTAAGATGTTCTAATTCTTGATGGAAGTGGGATATAGTACTGGGGCACAGTCCGAAAGTGTTTGAGGCATATCTCCCAATTTACTAAGCCAAATTGAGTGCTTTTAGTGTCAATGGAATCATAAGACATAGAGGAACATTTTTCTAGAAGAGAGTATGACTCAATTATTTCATCTTCACTCTCAAATTTAATGTGGTTCATCGTAGACCTGAAAGTGTGATTTGGAAAAAGATGAGTTTTATTTTGAGAATGACTTTCCAATGAAAGTGATGGAATGATACCTGGGATTGTCATGCATGTATTGTACATCTTTCCTTCCATTCATGTGCATTATTAAACATCGATACTTGTGCAAATTGTGATATATATGTGTGTTATTTGGTTATAAAGGAGCAACTGGAACGTCAACTCACAGACGTTGCCGAAACTTCCAGGCACTAGCTTTGGGAGCAGTTGGTGAGTGACCTAGACGGTTCCTCTTATTTGTTTATGTTTTGAATGAATGAATGAATGTGTTTAATTGTGAATTCCGGACAGGAGGTCCGATGACTATGTACTGGACATTGTGTTATTGAAGTGCTGCCTGAATGTGAACATGGGACCTATGTGTTTTATAATGAGATAAATTATGTTACATGCATTCCATTCATAAATGAGTAGCCACCGTTAGAGCTTAAAGCTCAACGAATGAAAACGAGCCTCGAGCTCGAAAGTGTTTCAGAGCCATTGGCTCAATGATTAATGAGGCCGGTATCCAAATGGATACGGGACAGTTCAGGCACTCAGTCTTAACAACGTAATAATTAGAAAAGGGTCTCATAAGCATTTCGTATGCATTATGTTAAATGTGTTTGATTAATTGAAATGTAGAATGGCCTATGTGTATATGAGGATGTGATAATTGTGTACAGTGCAAAATTATGCCATAATTGTTATGTGAATTGATGTATGGCTTGATTTAAATAAACCATCAATGATGGTTAACTCATTGAGTCTCAGCAAAATTGCAATGTTGTTTTTCAGGACCGATAAACGACTATAGCTACTGAGTGGCTCCACTACTGAGTAGACTGTGTATGAAGTGAAGCCATGGCGCAAAGGTCGGTTAGCTGGAAGATTTTTGGATGACATAGATAGCATGTTTTTATTTTCCTCATCAGTGTAGTTCTTTTAGTAATAAATTGTACAGTTGTGCATGTAGTAAGGGTCGAAAGACACTGTAAAGTTTGTTTTTGAGAAATGAATGAGGAAAAAGTGGTTTCAAAATATTATGGATTTTCTATTGT
>JANKOE010000009.1:15473890-15488126 GCA_026284465.1 Erythroxylum citrifolium | reverse complement strand
TATCAAAACGTTACTTCTTGAATTTCCAAAGTCACAATCTTAGCTTACAATTCAATAAATAAATATATTACCCACCTTGGATTCTTAAGCTTGCATTCGGATAGCTAGTCCTTCCTCAACCTCCACGCCCTATTGGACCTTAATCAAAGCATAAAAGTCTCAAATAACGAAAGAGAACTATGCTGAAATTTTAAAGAGTAGACAAAAGCTTGACTTTCAACCACATAACTTCACTAACTCTTTTCCTAAACCTTTCCTATGCTGTATTAACTAAAACCCCCCTTCAAAACTCATCAGAATTTTCGACAAGCTCAAGCCCTCCAATCTGATTTTTTTCTAAGTCTTCAAAACTTTCTTTTCTTATTCTTTCTTGAAAACCTCTTCAAACTAAGGCATAAAAAATCCTAATTACCATAAGACACATGCTGAAAAATTCTAAGGCATGGGAGACTTGCATTTAACCTATCCTAATTTTTCCTATACCTTCAAATTCCTCATTCTTCAATTTCATAAACACAATAATCCCAAATTACCATAGGATAACCATGCTGAAATTTTCTCAAGACAAGGAAAACATGCAATGAATCCATATAACCTCTTTAACTTTTCTTTCTCAAGCATACAAAGGCAAATTCTAGCACAAAACCATGAATTACTAATGCTGGAATTTGTTTCAAGCCTCCATTCTCTTCATCTTTCCTTTCTTTCTAAGCAAGAAAGCCAAAACTCAAACAAAACCATGAATGACCAAAATGAACAATGCTGGAAATTTCAAAAGCATGGAACAAACCCTCCATAATCTCACTTATACTTTAGGAAACTATAACAACCAAAAACTTAGCGAAATAGCCAACAAGCCATGAATTAACAAATGATCAACATGCTGAAATTTTCTTAGAAATGGGACAACTTTCATTTGTAATTAATCTAACCTTCCTCAACTTCCAATTACCTCACTTAACCTTTAATCAAAGCTTAATCAAAGCATCAAACAATGCTGGAATTTTCCCAAAGCCTTCATTATTCTTCTTATATCTTTTCTTTCTTACTCCAATCACCATTGTTAAGCATGACATACAAAACTCGAACAAGCAAGCCCTATTTAACAAAAGAACCAATGCTGGAAAATTTTACATAAAGGAAAACATGGCATTTAATCCCACCTAATCTTGCTCATACCTTATCCAAATCTCATCTAACTCATTAGCATCAAAACCCAACTCAAATAATCAACAAGATTCGAAAATTCTCAAACCTACATGTAACCCACGAAATCAACATGTTGTCTCCATGAAACTTTAACTCTTTTCTTTTCTTTTTCACTCTCAATTCAAGAACTCTTCTAATCAACCTTTTAGAGCATGAAAACCAAAACTCTCACAAGAACCCTGAATTAACAACAGGTAAAAATGCTGAAATTTTGGAAAGAATGGAAAAACTTCCATTTCTACTACCCTAACTTTCCTTATATATGAATATATATTGTTAAGCTATTCCAATTAAAACCCCCTTCAAAACCAATCCAAAATTTCGAAAATTATCAACCTTAGGGCCATACACACATGCTGGAATTTTATTAAGCCTCCATCATTACTCCTCTTTTCTTTTTCCATCACTAATACTCTTCAATTCACCATATTAACAAGAAAAGGAACAACTCTAGCAACAAAATCATGAATTAACAAACATAACCTATGCTGGAATTTTCTTAAAGAAAGGAAATCTTGGTTTCAAACCCATCTAATTCTTCCTACTATCACTCTCCAACTCCTCTTTTGAAACAAGAAAGCAAATCCCATCTTCAAGATTACAAAATTCACAATTGAACAAAAACTCAAATGCTGGAATTTTGAGAGAACAAGGAAAACATGTGATTTCTTTCATATAACCTTACCCATAGTTTATCTCAACCATTGGCATCAAAACCTAGCTAAATAGACTACAAAATTCGAAATTCTTCTAGCCTAAAAGAAACCAACGAAAATCAGAATTTTACTTCCATAACAACTTAAACCCTTTCCTTCATACAATCATTCAATAAACCACCATTGAAGCAAGAAAGGAGGAACTCTACCAAGATAACCATCAATTTTCGAAACCCTAATCTTAAGAATAAACCCACAAAAATTCAGATTTGTTTCCTAACCTCTTCCTTCCCTCTTTTCGTTAATAAACCTTTTAGAATCACTTATTTAAGCAAGGTAACAACAAACCCTAACTCTTTCTCCTTTGAAATTTCGAAAATCTCTCTCTCTCTCTCTTCTTTCTCAAATTTTCGTATGCCTTCTCTCTCTAAGCTTAACAAGAGTTTGTCTTAACCTAAAAAAATCCAAGCTTAAAACAATGAAGTGACTAACCTCCATGTGAAACACCTTCTCTTTTCTTCATTGGACATGGCCGAAATCATCTTCCTCTTTAGTTTATTGGAGTCGCCGAAAGTCACTTTCTTTATTCTCTTCTTGTCATTTTCGTGAATCTTCTCCAAAGGTGGCTTAAGTCACTTGACTTCCTAACTTAAAAACCTACTTAAAACTACGTAGTTTTATCTCCTCTACTTAGCTAGTTCACAAGCCAATTTCGTTGGCTTCAAGACAAGCCTTCATTTGCTTCTTCCCTACTTATATCTCCTTATACTAACTTATACTAACTCAATACTAACTTACTACTTAAGTGGGCTTAAGCCCAAACCATCTTTCCCTCCTAACTTAAATTTAAAATCCAAAATTCTATCTTTCCCCTCCAACTTAACTTTACCAAATTTCCCTCCTTTTTAGTTCAAATGGACCCTAACCCAAATTTTCTTCATTTGTTTAAAAGGCTCAAAGCCCACTTGATTAAACTTAAACCTTAACAACATAACAACATATATAATCTTCCTAATTTTCCCTAACACCATCTTAATCTTTTAATTCAACTTATTCTTGCAATTCTAACAATTTAGCAAAAATTCCAATTTAGACTTCTAAATTCCATCAATTAAAGCAATTATCCTCAAACCTTCTTATTCATTTAAATTCTAAAATCCATACAAGCTCTAATTAAATCTAATCCCTCATTTAATCTCAATAACCTAATTTCATAGTATCCTTAAATCATATAATTTACTATGCATCACAAATAATAATTTATCCAAAAATCTAATTTCACTAAATCCCTTCATTTAATAATCATAATTTAAGCAATAAAATGCCCAATTTATTCCAACCAAATTAAAACTTATCAAACTAAAACCTCAAAATAAAATTAGACAACTTATGTACCAGAGGAAAAGAATCGAGGCCCAACAAAATAGGCCTAATTAGTTGTTTATTTGGCCTAATTAGAAGACTATGTTATTTTGATGAATATTTCAGGATAACTCTAACGGATTTGGGTTGCCTAAAAGTCCATTTTCTATATTTGGCTTTAGGATTTAGTTTTGAAAAGGCTTTCCTAAATCTTAGGGATTTCCTTATTTTTAGGAATAAATCATTACTAGAAGATAGATTAAGGTTTTCTACAGCCTATATAATCATCATCTTTGTACAAAATTGAGATTGGATTTTGTTTTACGAAATTGGTGAGGTTATTCACTTTATTGGTTCTTCATTGAACTTAGAACTTATCAAGACTATTCCTCGTGGCATTCATCTGACTTATCACTCTCAATTTCTTCTTTTCCTAGAGTGTGGTGCCAATATCCTTCTTTATAACTTTGGTTCGTGTTTCTTTGAACAATGGTCAAGGTTTTTTTCTTTTAAAAAGAAAAAATTTAGCTTTTTTGGAAATTCCTTTCAATAACTTGTTCGTGGGTTCCTAGATCTTGATTTATGAGGTTCACTTTAGTTGGTATTAGAGCTTGGGCTATTCTAAATCAGTTTGGTGCGTATTACTTATTTTGTTTCACGATTCTTATTGCTTTTGATGCTTTTTTCCATACACGTTTCTTGTAAATCCTAGTTGTTTTCTTCCATACATGTTTCTTGCAAATCCTGGTTGTTTTCTTCCATACATGTTTCTTGCAAATCTTGCAATCTAGTTGTTTTCTTTCATAGATGTTTCTTGCAAATCTGGTTGTTTTCTAGTTGCAATCTTTTCTCTTATGTCCTTCTCAAACTTTGCAAATCTAAGCATCTTGTTATTTTTCTAAATTGATTGCTCTTTCTTATTATTTCATATATGTTCCTTCTTACTTCTTTTGATTGCCTTAGTTGTGATTTGTTGAAAAAAAAAGAGAGGAAGCAGGAAAAAAAGAACAAAATAAAAGAAAATAAAAAAATAAAATAAAAAAAGAAGAAAATAGTGGAGGCTCAAATTTTGTAAAAAAGGGTAGATTGAGTTGAGCAAAAAGGGAAGTACTAGATTTGCGTATTCCTATCTGAAATATGAAATTAGTATCTTTTTCTTTTATTCATCTTTGTTTCATCTTCTTTTCTTTGCTATCTTGTCTAGTTTCATTATTTAGGCCCTTACCCTCATCCTATTTTCTTTTTTCCTTAATTTGGTTAAGTTCTTTGGATAAGTTAGGTGTATATTGCAAAGTAATCACTTTTGATCAGAGATTCTTTAGTTCCTTAAAGTACTCATTTAAGTGAATTGAGTGGTAAAAGGCAAGAGTGGTTACATTTTAGTTGAAAGCCTTAAAAGAGTGAAAGACTTATTGAGTGAAGCACTTCTAAGGTTTCTTTCTTTGCAAAGTCATTCTTTTTCAAATTGCTATAATGGCTGAAGAAGGAAGGACAAGAGAGACATTCAAATAGTGAATTTTGTGTTAACACTTTGAGTGCATAGAGGTTAGATTTGGTGAAATCTTGGACAAGATGGAAATACAAGATGATGTCATTACTATTTTGCAAAGGAATTGAGTTTGTGAAGTTCCAATTGTGCATAGAAAAGAAAGGTGAGAATACCATGTTGAACATGAGGAGGAAGATGATAGTGATTATTTTAGTGTAGGAGAGGCCAATAATATATTTGATCAAGATAGAGGTGGTCGAAGGGGCCAAATGATAGATCATTATAATCAAAAGCTTTTTTTTGGTAAATTAGTAATTTTTTTATAAACATAAGTAAATGTTATGTACAAGTCTAGAGATTTCCTATGTAGTAAATCTCTTACCTCACTAAAAGGGAAAACCTAATGTGAATTCATAAGGAACCCTACAAAAAATGCCTTATGACCATACACCACAACAGTGAGCCTATATATAACTTCCTACCAAGATGACCTTATAGAGCAAGCTTATCTTACCAGTAACATAACCTTTTACAACAAACATTTTACAAGAAAAATAATTTAGACCGGCCTTCCTCTTCAAAACCATAACGACAATTTAGCACATCATAAGTAGAAGAATTTAAGGAATGTTCTTCTAATTTCCTAAACATATCTACTTTGCTTTGAATACCGATGGCGATGATGGAGAGCCCTTTCCCCTTGCTACTAGCTTTCATGTTCACTGTCGATGTTTGCTCAACTTTCCCCCACCTTCATTGGTAAACCCCTAATAGAGCTTCTGGAGACCAACCATAGGAGTAGAGGTCTCCTACTGTTAGAAGTGGAATTAGCATAACCTTCATTGTAATCCTATTATCTGCTGCAGGGGAACGTCCATAGTTGAGGGAGTTCCCCCCCCTTGTATCTTCCAACACCATGCTGCCAAGACTATTGCTGTTTGGAGGTTAAAGCATTTCCTGAATTTGATGTCTCTCTTGTTATAGATACCGAAGAGGAATTGGATTCCCTCCCATATCCTAAACCTGAAATCAAGACCTACAGACATTATATTAGAATAATAAACACTCCAACAATTACCTTCTCTCGGTGTTTGAGCTGAGTTGTTCCATAACTTGAATGATCACTCTAGTGTTTAAGCTCCCAACTTTCAAGACTTCATCTTTGAAGGTTCAAGTATTTCTTTCAGTCTAAAGGTTGTATATAGTAACAGAAAGGAGGATGATAAAATTGTTGATGTCACAGTTTTGGATATTTGGGGGCTGGTTGAACCAATTGAGAATGGAATGAAGGTTTGTCATATTAGGAAGATGTATTTGGAAGTGGTTTAGGCAGTGTAACCACACTGTTTTATGGAAGGAACATTCAAAGAACAAGTGTTCAATAATCTCATTATCCGAGGTACACAAGGAGCAGTGATTAGGGGTGTGAAGGTAGAGGAGTTTATCCGTTGTTTGCAACTTATTAAGGAAGGCTAACCACAATATGAAGGAACACCTAGGGCTATTTCTTTTATACCAAACCAATTTATGCCAAGGAACACTCTGATTAGGGGGTCTCATGGAATTGTAGGCTAAAGCATTTGTAGACATTTTTGATGAGCTTGCTAACCATTCCAAACGATCAGGACTTGAACAATTTGGTTGATACAGTAGAGGCTTTAGAGTACTTATTGTCTCGATTGTTGCCTCTTGCCAGCACCACACATTATTTCTGATTACTTCGGACACTCTTGTAGTTGTAGGTAGCTCCGACCCATTGATCACTCTTGGTGTTGAGCGATCCTTCAAGATACCTCTAGGATGCCAAAGATCCTGCTATAATAAAATAGAATTCCCATTTCCTATCTTTAATTTGAATTGGTTCCCTATTTGATCCCTAACATATAAGATCTTTCTCCAACTCCACGAACTATTGTTAGAAGGTTGGGCACTCCAGAAATTTTTCCTTCTCAGAATTATAGTGTGCACCCACTTAACCCACATAGCTTCACTATCATTAAACGGAATCCAGATTCTTTTCCTTAACAACACATTATTCCAAGTAGACAAATGCTTAATACTTAAACCTCCCTCCCTTTTTGGTCTACATAGGTCACTTTATTTAACCTTAGCATGAGCTTTTGTTGCCACCTTCCCAGCCTACAAGAAATTCCTAAGTTTTGACTCTATTTCCTTAAAAATGAAAGAAGGGAGAATGAAATGACTAGACCAATACACCTGAAAAGTATAGAGGATAGAAATAACCAATTGAAGTCTACCAGCATAGGAGAGATTTTTATGGGTCCATTTGTTAACTCTGGCGTCAATTTTATCCAACAAGGGTAAATAATCCCTCCTAAAAAACTGACCTGTTAAGAGAGGTACCCCCAGATATTGAATGGGAAGATTACCTTTTTTGAGACCCGAAATAATTTCCATTTGGTGGACCATATGGTCCATTTTAGGAGATAAAAAGAACTGACTCTTAGAAAGATTCATGTCCATGCCAAATAAATTAGAAAAGGTGCACATGCAATTAAGAAAAGTTTGGGCCGAAGCCCTATAAGCATGGCAAAACAACAAAAGATCATCAACAAATAAGAGATGGGTGAGTTTAAGGGCTTTACACCTCTAATGGAATTTAAAGGAAGTAATACCATCTGTGCAAGCATTCAAGCTCCTTGAGTGTACTTCCATATAGATATTAAAGAGGAATGGTGATAAAGGTTCCCCTTATCTTAAGCTTGACTTGCCTTGAAAAAATTTAAAGGGGGATCTATTGATGAAGATAGAATAAGAAGGAGAGGTTATAAACTCTTTGATCCACTCAATGAACTTAAGAGGAAAGCCTATAGCTACTAGTACATTTAGGAGGAAATCCCATTGATTCGAGTCCTAGGCTTTTTGTAAATCCACTTTAAAAGCACATCTCCTATGGTTATTAGAAAGGTGGTAATTCTTGAAAATCTCATGGGGTAACAAGATGTTGTCCCCTATTCAACAGTTCTTATTAAATGTACTTTGGTTTGGGCTAATAATGTGAGGGAGTATCTCTCTAAGCCTATTTTCCATAATTTTTGCAATCACCTTATAAATCATGTTACAGCAAGAGATTAGCCTATAATCAACCACTATGGAAGGATGATCTTTTTTAGGGACAAGAGAAATAAAAGTGGAATTAAGCTCTTTGAGTAGTTTCCCATGTTGGAAAAAATCTTGGATGGCTCGAGTAACTTCCTCTCCTATAATATAGCAAGTATGCTTAAAGAAGAAACCATTAAACCCATCCGGCCCAGCCTTATTAGAATTGAAGGAGTTGAAAACCTCCCTAATCTCTTTTGTTGAAACTTCAGCAATGAGATTGTTTGTAAGATTATCAGGAAACGGGTGAGGGAAAAGATTTTCCATAAACTCTTCATAGGGGAGAAGGTCTTTTTTTATTCCCAATAGTGCTCTGGAAAAAACCTAGGAACTGATCTTGAATCTCTTCAAGACTAACAATCTTATTACCATTTCCCATTAATAAAGAGTGTATGTTGTTTCTGCTCCTATTAGCAAGGATTGAATTGTGAAAGAATCACAAGTTGGGAAACATTAAAATGAAGATTCCATCATTTATGGGCAAAATTGATCCTGATGCATATTTGGAGTGGGAGAAGAAAGTGGAGTTGATCTTTGATTGTCACAACTACTCTGAAGTGAAAAAGGTAAAACTTGTTGTTGTTGAGTTTTTTGACTATGTTATTATTTGGTGGGATCAACTTGTTTTCACTAGGAGACGAAATTGTGAGAGGCCAATTAAAACTTAGGTGGAGATGAAGGCTATTATAAGGAGAAGATTCATTCCATATCATTAGTGTTGGGACTTGTACTAGCTATTGCAAGGCCTAACTGAAGGATCTAAGAGTTTATAGGAGTACCACAAAAAGATGGAGATAACCATGATTAAGGCTAATATAGAGGAGAACTGAGAGGCAACCATGGCACAATTTTTGCATAGCTTAAATCGGGAAATTAAAAATGTGTTAGAGTTGTAACATTATATGGAGTTAGAGGATATGGTACATAACCCATGAAGATTGAGAGGCAACTCAAAAAAACAACAATCAATATGGTTTGAGTAGAAATCGCTCTTGGAAACTGAACTGGAGCAAGAAGGATGATAAGGCTGATCTTAAGAGCATGTTTGAATAATCTAAAAGTAAAGATGTTGATTCTAACCTAGATAAAGGTAAGTCTAACTCCTAAACCTCTAGAAACATAGATGTTAAATGATTTAAGTGTTAAGGACGAGGACACGTTGCATCCCAATGCCTGAATAAGTGAGTGATGATTTTGAGGGGAGGTGGTCATGCTGAGACCAAAGGTGAATTTGACGATGATTGTAGGCCACAATCGGAGGGGATTGATGATGAAGTGTATCCAATTGCTGGTGAAATCCTTATCACTAGGAGAGCTTTAACTGTGTAAGTGATGAAGGAGGATGAAGCACAACAAGACAACATCTTCCATACATGTTGTCACATCAAAGACAAGGTATGCAACATGATCATAGATGGGAGAAGTTGTGCTAATGTAACAAACAATCTTTTGGTTTAAAATTAAACCTACCTACTACTAAGTATCCTAAACCTTATAAACTTCAATGGTTGAATGAGTGTGGAGCAGTTAAGGTTAATAAACAAGTGCTGGTGTCATTTTCCATTGGTAGGTATCTTGATGAGGTGCTTTGCCCTATGCATGTTAGTCATTTGCTTTTGGGCAGACCATGGCAGTTTGATAGAAGGTTATGCATGAAGGATTCAAAAATAGATACTCTTTTTTAATGTATGGGAAACCTATAACTTTTGTACCATTAACACCTCCGTAAGTAAATGAAGATCAAGTGAGGATCAAAAGTGAGAGTGAAAAAAGAAAGAATGAGGCTGAATGTTAAAAAAGAAAGAATGAGGAAAGAAAGAGTGAGATTGAATATGAAAAAGAGGCAATAATCACAAAAAATAAGAAAAGGAAAAGCCTCAAGAGGAAGAAAGAAAAAAAGCATGTTGTTATGCAAAAGAAAGTGAGGTTAAGAGAGTTTTTTGTTCAAAACAACCAATGATTGTACTTTTTTATAGAGAGTATGATTTTAATACTAACTATCTTAACTCATCTTTGCCTAGTGCTACTATGTTTCTTTTATAAGAATTCATTGATGTCATTCCTGATGAAGTTCCTAATGGTTTACTGCCACTTAGGGGAATAAAACATCATATTGATTTCATTCCCAGTGCATCTACTCCTAACTGACCAGCTTATAGTACCAATCTCGAGGAGATAAAGGAACTTTAAAGGCAAGTTGAGGAGTTACTAGCTAAAAGGTACGTGAGAGAAAGTTTGAGTCCATGTGTAGTTCCTGTTCTACTTGTGCCTAAGAAGGATGGAACATGGAGAATGTGTGTTGATTGTAGAGTTATCAACAAAATTATGGTAAAGTATCACCATCCCATTCCTAGGTTGGATGATATGCTTAATGAATTGCATGGTTCTTGTATTTTCTCTAAGATTGAAGTCTGGTTATCATCAAATTCGCATGCGAGAGGGTGATGAATGGAAAATTAACTTTAAGACTAATGACTATGACTTCTCATCATGTAAGAACTTTTTGAACATAATTTCTCATCACGTAAAATGCTTAGAACTTAAATGACTTTAAGACTAAGCATTTTACGTGATGAGAAGTTATATTCAAACCTCAAGAAATTTTCTTTTTACACTATTAAGGTTGTGTTTCTTAGATATATTGTTAGTGTTAAGGGAATAAAGGTTGATGAAGAAAAGGTTAAGGCTATTCGTGAGTGGCCTACACATAAATCTATAACTGAGGTGCGAAGTTTTCATAGGTTGGCTAGTTTTTATAGTAGGTTTGTTAAAGATTTTAGCACCATTGTTGCACCATTAACTGAACTTGTTAAAAAGAATATTGGATTCAAGTGGACTAGTGAATAAGAATCAACATTTAATTTGATTAAAGATAAGCTAAGTTTAGCACCATTACTTGCTCTATCTAAATTAGTAAAAACTTTTGAAGTTGAGTATGATGCTTCATGTATAGTTATTAGGCATGTTTTGATGCAAGAAAACCGACACCTTGCCTATTTTAGTGAAAAACTAAATGGGGTAGCCTTGAACTACAAAAATTATGACAAGGAGATGTATGCTTTAGTGAGGGCCTTGGAGACATGGCAACATTACTTATGGCCTAAGGAGTTTGTCATTCATATTGATCATGAGTTCTTGAAGCATTTGAAGGGCCAAGGTAAGTTGAACAAACGCCATAAAAAATGAGTGGAATTCATTGAATCTTTTCCTTATGTGATCAAGTACAAATAAGGTAAGGAAAATGAGGTTGCAGATGCTTTGTATCGCAGGGTACCATAATCTCTATGTTGGATACTAAATTGTTAGGCTTTGAGTACATTAGGGATTTATTTTCTTTTGATCTTGATTTTGGTAATGTGTTTGAAGCTTGTGAACATGCTACCTTTGGAAAATTTTATAGGCATGAAGCTTTTTTCTTTTGTGAAAATAAATTGTGTGTACCTATTTGTTCTCTAAGGGAGTTATTGGTTCATGAGTCTCATATAGAAAGAATTTACGAGAAATGTATAACTTGTAAACAGGCCAAATCTAGATCTTTTCCTCGTGTATTATATAATCCTTTTCCAATACCAAGTGCACCATAGGTAGATATTTCCATGGACTTTATCTTAGTTTACCTAGTTCAAAAAGATGTAATGATTCAATTTTTGTTGTTATGTACAGGTTTTCTAAGATGGCTCATTTCATTTCATGCCGTAACATAGATGATGCTAGTGACATTGCATACTTATTCTTTTGTGAGATAGTACGTCTTCATGGAGTGCTAAAACACATTGCTTCTGATCGAGATGCCAAGTTCTTAAGCTAATTTTGAGGTTCCGTTTTTTTTCTACTACATATATTTGATATATATTATGTATGAGATGCATGATCGGAACCTTCCAGTGGCATCAGAGCCATCTTGTGCCTTGTTAGATGTAGCATACATGATATGAGAAAATTGTTTTCATGGATGTGGCAACTTAGGATCCTATAATGTTTTGTTTGAAATTAATTATAGAAAAATGGTTTTCATGATTTTCTTTCACCAATCTATTCATAAGATGTATTTGAATGATTCAATATGATTGAAAATATTTTTAATGTGATTAAAATATATAATTTCAACTTTACAAGAACATGTACAAAATCTGTCTTTCTACCAGGCATTTAATGTCTATTGGATAAACTAATGAGGTTACACATGATTTTCATGGAATTTGATTCTAAAACAATTATGTGAACATATTTGGTATGTGTTTATTACTCTGTCATTTTTAAAATTATTAAAAATGTTTTTAATAATTTTATCCAGCAATTTTCAGATCTGGACAATTTTCTAGAAATTGTAGGATCTGTTTTGTTTGATGTTTTTGTATGTTTATATTTCGGTTCCAAAACCTTAAAAATATTTTTATGTGATAAAAATGTGTTAATTTGATGTTTGATGCATGCATAAATGATTTTTCTCGAAATTTGATTTTCAGAAAAATTTTAGAAGTCATATTTGTCGTTTTTGGTGTCTTATCGGTGTTTCGGTAATCATAATAATTTTTAGGCGATTCCTACATTATTTTGATCATCATGAAATGACCTAGAGATGCTTGGAATGATGATTTGATGTTCTAAAAATTTTGGGAAATTATAGAAATTATTTAGTAGAGTAATAGATTTTCTAGTAACACTAGAAAAATTGGCATGTGTGATAAAATTGAAGTTGTTTAATTTTGGATATCAAATAATTATTTTTAGGTAAATTAATTATGAATTAATTTCTAGAATTAGGAATTCATGTTAATTAGACTAATATTAATTCCAATCGAAATAACATACATGTTAGACCTCGAACTTGTTTCCGGAGCCCAATGCTTGGTTCCTTGTAATCTCCTTGACCATCATCGATTCATCTTCTTGCTTTGATACCATAAATGTTGGATCCCGCTTGTTTCTAAAATCCAACTCTTGCTCGAATACCAAACATGTTGGGTTCCGCTTGTTTTCGGAATCCAACTCTTGGTTTGATACCAAACACTGTTGGACCCTGCTTGTTTTCAGAGTCCAACTCTTGCTGAATCATTAAACGTGAGCTTATTACACTATAGGGTCAATTCATAAGCGTGAGCGGGTTTTCCTTGTAGGGTTGTTTCAATTAACCCTCATAAACCATCATCGGTTCCTCATCATTCTTATAACATCTCAAGCCACCAAGGCCAGCCCACACAACGAAATCACAATAATCATAATTGACTTCTTCAAAATTGTAGCTATTAGTCTCTAGTTTATTTTAAAACAAGAACCATCTCAATCGGAGCTCTATAGATGATGACATGCTTAAGAAACCAAAGTATGTTCATAGCCTAATCATGCTCTCCCAACCGACCCCTCACTTTCCTTCAATCAAACTTTTTGAATTTGACACCAAAGGCTATCAAATTCTGTGAAAAGGTAGAAAAACGTGTTAGGAATCTATCGCTTCAAGATATACAACTTTTGTGAAGAACTCAATATGAGATTTTATGTCCTTACTCATATTGTACATGCCTTGACGCAATTGCCATAACTCTCATTATAGATTTTGGATTGACTTCAATTTTAGACGGTTTGAAAGAGGACTTCTAGATATACAACTTTTGTGAAAAACTCAAAATGAGATTTTGTCATTTGGAGGGTCAAAACACGGGCCGTGTAAACCAACATGGGCAGACTGTGTGACTTTCGGGTGTAATTGTGCTTCTACACTAAAAACACACAGCCTGTGTGAATTTCACACAGGCAGACCGTGTAACCTTCGGGTGAAAGAAAAATTTCCACTCTCCAAGACCCCTCTAATGGATCCTAAACCCATCCTATCATCCCTTTTACTCATAATCTTGCCAAATCGAGCAATCCTAGTGCGATATCACTCCATAAACTCTAATTGTTCGGTATACACATCCTCTACAACATCCTAACTTGTAATGATCATAACTCTCAACTCTAATATAAAAAAATTGCATACTTTATACCGTTGCAAATCTAAGTGGATAAGCTACAAATTCTGTTCGTGAACCGCAAGTGCACGGTTATCGAAGTGAGTAATAAATTGGTAAGAACCGAGTCATGTCCACAGGGATTATGCGAAAATTTAATTCTACGCTAGCTAACGATTTTTGAAATTTGGTTGGATGAAAATTTAGAAAATTAAAATTAATATAAAGATTTTTTCTTTTTTTAAAAAAAATTACTTAAAATAAATTTCTAAACAACTACCAAATTAATGCGACCAAAATAACTATGAAAATGACAAATTTGTGCAATAATTAATTAAGAAAAGATTTTAACAATTTGCTAATAAAAGTTTTAATGACAAAGGGAATGACTTTCTCTTAGGGAATGATATTTTTGTCAACCTTAATATTAAATTAGCTATTTTCCACAACTG
>JANKOE010000009.1:15218529-15228929 GCA_026284465.1 Erythroxylum citrifolium | reverse complement strand
AAGCCAAGGACCCAATTGAAGAGGGCTTTTGGATTTTGGAATGCCTTAATGGGTGATTAGGAAGGCCCTTTCTGGAGCTTCCATCTTAATTAGGACACCATGTCTTCTAATTGAAAATTCTTGCAATTATTTGCAATAAACTAGAAATTGCTCAAAATCATAACTATAATATTATCCAAAGGCAATTTAACCATTCCATATGCATATAAAAATCGATCAAGCTTATCAATTATTAAGTACTGTCGCGCCCTTTCTTGATCTGTAAAGGTTTACCTGAGGGAATTTGATTCGTTTTCTTGCAACATATTTACGAGCATTAAGGATAAGAAACGGCATAACTGTTCCTGTTAGAAAGTATTACACCTCATCCTTGCATAAAAAGCTCATCAAGTGTGGGGTTCTAGTTCCTATGCTGCGTGCCATCATTTACATCATTGTAAACTCCAAACAGGCCAAACCTTCTTTTGGTTTCAGTCAACCATCACACTAATTACTATATCCATGTCCATATTCCTCCATTATCTCTTCAACGTGGATGCTCTCGGTTGGCCCATAAGCATTTTATATTTCACACGCCACCATCTCCGACCAGGCTCAGACACCATGTGTTCACAAAGCATGTACATTTTCAGAGAATGTGAGAATCACGATGAACAGACATTCTTTTCGGGGTCTGTGATCAGTCAAACAAAGTTTCATTGGCACTCATTTGGTGGAACCTGATTGGTCCACACCCTGGCCGCTTTCTCCTCCTGCACAGGTCTCTTGAGGTGAACATTTCTTTTTGGCGGGGTCTCCTAATGAAAAGGTCCAATTCCAACAGTTCTTCACATTTTCTCAACGTGAAAAAGACCAGAAACTCTTTTATCTGTAGACAGGGTTAGTCACGAGTCTTGTCGACTAATCTTGAGGGAATATTGAATTATGGCGTTGAAGGTGATAGTAGTGATTACTTGTTGGTGCAGGGTCTATTTGAGTTGATTATCAATCACCTCAGAGTCTCAGACACCATTAACAATGAATAGTAGTAGTAGCTAGCATTGGAATTATGAAGAATATTGAATTGCCGCAATCATTCCTAATGAAAGGCAACTGATTGGTGATAAGGGACGCTGGGTCAGTGAGTGATTAAACCAGATGCTGTTGTAAGGTAACATGTATTATCAAATGAAAATGCTACCGTATGAATTCAGGAGGAATGTTTAGGACTCTCCATCATCAGAAAATATAACTTGCTATATCAACCACTAGGAGGTTGGAACACAGACGTGTTTGTTAAGGTCCATGTACAAATAATTTTTATATATTTTTAAAACAGAAAATGCATTAATTATCTAGTTAAGGTTGAGGATACATGTATCTTGTTAGTATTCACTGACTTAAAAAGGTACAAATAAATCTAACCTTACCTTATCTTCATCAAAAAGAACAATTGGTATGATCATTAGGACAATATAATTGACCCTAAAAAAAAGGTTTAGGTGGAAAAGTGATATTTGAAGAACCAATGTGATTTCCAGCATGAGGTTATTCTCAAATTGAAGCTTCTCCTTATATTCTTTTTCTTTTTTCTAAAAAAAAATTCACTGTAAATCTTCATCATTTGACATTGATCACCAACAGTCCTAATGCTGACAGGTTTACTTCAATTTGGTCCAAGGAAAGGACTCGAGCATCCATCAGAGGATTCTGATATCGATTCGAAATAATTAAAGCTTCTTTTCAATAGAAGCTGATGAATGGGATCATTGGTAACAGCTCAAACTTTCTATGTTGTGTCAGCAAGATAGATATACATGCCACCACCTAACAAATGAAACACACCTGTATTAGATGCCTCAGTTGCTTTGTTGTTGCATCTAAGCTACCATATGCAATTGATAACTGTTATGCAAGGTTTTAAATAGTAAATTAGGTATTACATTGGACTATTGTGACAAACCTAATTATTGATAATATAAACGTAATTATAACACTGAAGCAGAATATAAAGTCAATATTGAGACAATTTTTAAAAATGTGTAATGATATATAATTCTTCCACTAGATCATTGGATAGTTGATAAATTGTAAAGAGTATCACAAGAAAAAAACAAGTATTTCAATCCATGATTTTTTTTAATTGTGAAACATTTGAATTTGTTGTGTTGTTATCATTAATTAATTACACAAGAAATAACAATATGGAGTCATAGTCAAATGTGTCGAGACAGACGTAGAAAAAATGCCAAGAATTAGCAACATTGGACCCATATTAAGTGTTAAATTTGGACCATTTGGTCCACCTATCGTGTGTAAAAGAGACACGACACAAATGTAGCTGCTTGTCCAATCAAAGAAGTATTCTTTTTTGGGCACAAATATACACTTAGAAAGCAAACAAATGTCCCTGCAGGAATCGTTTGGACATAGATATGAATAATTTATAATTATCATGCAAAACCCTTTCAGAATTTATTAAAGAACTACCAAATTCCTCATGCCTCATAGTTTATTAGGTGATATGTTGCACATGTGAAGCTAAGATTTATGAAGAAAATTGTAAAATTTGTGAGAAAGAAAGCACGGCCAGCAGGATAGCGCGCATGCTAGACAAGCTATGGTCCTATATATGCCCCACACAAGGAAACGTTCCCATTGTTAGACGAAGTCAAGTAGAAGACGTCAAAAGCAGTTGTAATCATATCAAGATTATCTCCTATAATGTAGGAGTTAGTTTTATACATGATCTCTGATACGCTAGTCAAAATCTATCTATAAAAACATCGCACTGTACATCAATGATATCAATGTAAATAGAGTTCAAACTCAATATTCCTTTCTTTCCAATTGCCAGGAGCATCAGTTTGGACCACAGGGAGTAATTATGGTCGTTCAATTTGACTGACACATTGACATTGTCGTTTCCAGTATTCTGGCTCAACAGTTTCTCTATTTGGTTTGACAAGATTTCGGTGGCCTCAGACATAGCTGAAGAAGAAGAAGGATCAGGGCTGTTTACACTCATAGTTGATGGTGTAGGTTATGGCAGATGATGTGAAGCCAAAGGAGTCCTTGATCACAATGATAGCTTTGATACCATGTTAAACAGATAAGAAAAAATAGACAAAGGTAGAAAAATAGTCGAAAGAATATTGAGAGACGAAGAAATATTGAGTTTGAACTCTGTTTCATTAATTTCATTGATGTACAGTATGATATTTTTATAGATAGATTTTGGCTAGTGTATCAGAGATCAAGTATAAAACTAACTCCTACATTGTAGGAGATAATCCTAATGTGATTACAATTTCTGTTTTACTTGACTTCTTCTAACTCCAATAAGAATGCTCTTAGATTTAGCTTAGCAATCTGTAAGACTACTGCATGTTTAGTATGACCAGTTTAATTTGATTGGAGACCATATCTCCTCTACAATTCTGCAATTATCAATACCAAATAGAACGTTTACTGAGGCATCATGGATACAAATGGTTCCCGTTACGCGAGTTAGCAGAGTTCGAAGTCTTTCCACGACTATCTCAATGAACAAGTTGTCACAATATCAGTAGTTTCAAATGCTGGTCCATTTCAACCGTGAACTGATAAGTTAGCGAGCTGAGGAGGAGGGCGTAGGATGGCATCTGAGCATGTTCACAATTTTATGAAACAATTTGACCTCAATGTACCATGTCAATTTCGGCAACAGTCACAATCCAAGAGTGGACTGCAAACACAGGTGATCCTTAATTTTTACTTGTTCCAAGGGATTGGGGGGCTGAGTAAAGGTTTTGTCTTTGAATCTAGTTTTAGCTCAGATGGCACAAACCCTTTTTGTCGTAACATTACGTCGGATTCAGTTCTTCCACGACGGAAATGAAAATAACTTTAAAATGAGTTTGATCTACATTTCCACGCGAAACATGAAAGTAAAGATAATTATAGGCCACATCACTAACATTTGGCACTCATTCTGCCTATGACAAAAGAAAGGAAAACGTCAACCTTGCACCCATCATAAGTAAAGACAGTTGCGAAACATGTTTTGCTAATTGACACAAATAAAAATGATCACACAGAACTCACAACATTTTTGGATCAAATCTTCTCCTCATCAATCCAATTTGCTTGGGACTCAATCCAAAAGCTTTCACAAGAAGCTCATTATCAATGCCAGATCCGAAAACAGCAGTTGGGATCTTTTGACTTCCAGGATTTTGGCTGTTGAAACTTCCAAAAACCGTAGCAGGCTTGTCACCAACGTTCATTTGGAAATGCACCAGGCCTCTAGGGAGCACCATGACCTCCCCTTGCTCGAGTATCCTTGCAAAGACTCGGTTGTTTGAATCGACAAAACCTGAATAAACACGTCCTTGCACCACATGAGTGATCTCAGTGGCTCTTGGGTGGAAATGTGGTGGATTAATGGCACCAACCCTGAGGTCAGCTCGCACAAATGACATGCCTAGTGTGTTAAGGCCTGGAAAATTTGAAGGGCTGACGGGAATCGCGGCAAAGCCGGTGTCAGAGAAGTTTCCTGGGGTTTTCACGCCGGAAAAGACAAAGTCATCAGTGGTTGCTTCTGAGGAATTTTTGCATGGGAGAGTTGTGAACTTTGCAGTTCTTACAAGACCACCTTTTGTGTTTGGTATGCAAAAATCTTGAACTGGGTCGGGATCCGACCCCGATGCCCGGAGGAATAACGTAATGAAAATAACTACGGAAATGGTCAACTTCGAATACATTTTTTGTCGTAGGAATCTTGCCAGAGAGCTTGTTTGGCTCTTATAGAAATGGCATTGAATGTTTTTGCCAACATGTGGCTCCATTGGAACGTACTAATTATGTGGGCTGCTAGTGAAAGTTTCTGTTCTCTTTCAACATTGATTGGTGTTTTTAGGGTGCTTAATGGGAAGATATTCATAATCTTTTTTTAATATTAAAATAAGAAAATATATAGTAAAAATTATTCTATAAAGCCTTTATTAGAACCATTGCTCTCATGTTTTATTCAGAAAATAATTTTTTTTAAAAAAACTGTCTCTATTCTAGCTTTAGTGGTCTATATCAAAACAAGAGTTTCTATGGATTCATGAAAACCATACCAAAGAGATTATGATAATTTGTTATTGCATGCCTCTACTTTTAAGAAACATAATAATTTAAGTAATTATAATAATTGAATCGAATCGAATGCAGCGTAAAGTAGATTAGTAGCCAAAGTCTTACACGAAGGCTTATATGTTTAACCTTTTACAACCAGAGAACTTGCAATGAGTCATGGGGATTAGCCGAAAGGTATTTCCACTTGAGCTAAGGCTTATTGGCCACATGCTATTTGAATTATTCTTTCTTCCTTCTTTCCATGACAATACGCTCTTTAGAATCATGATGATGATTACAGGAATTAAATATGCAGACTTCCAGGATTTGAGGCACATGACCTGCTGATTGAAAGCTTTTGGGTCCCTACGAATCCGTGATGTTGGTTGAGCACATTATTCATGTCCATTTCAGCCGATCTACAGAATGGCGGTGAAAAAATTTCTAGTGATAAGACTGTCAGGTTTGTCGGATTAATTCACATCCTGGTGTATGTTTAAAAAAATTAGACTAGAAACCATTGGACCGCAGGATGATAATGGCAGTAACTTTTTAGAGCTAGTTGTCAACCTTTGCGTTCAAGTTAAGAGATATAAAAATATCCACTTAGCGTTAATTAAGGTAAATTATTCCATGGTTGAAAATGATCGAGAATGGATAATGAAAGGAACTAAACACCAATGAGCATGCAATTCGTTTCAATCGATTATATCAAAATTAATACGCATTACGTGATTTTAGAAAGTACAAATATTGTTAGTGTTAAGATTTATTTTAAATATATCCTATCATTATTTTTTACATTTTTATTGGACGTGGGAATTTTCATAAATCTTAAAAATGTGCTCTAATTGGAGATTGTGTATTGGAGATTGCGTTTTGGAATTGGGATGCAGAGTTTGTATTTTAATAAATCCCTATAATCCATGTTTGGAAGGGAATCTATCACAAAGGAAAACCTAGCGTATTGTTTAAGCAATTGTTGGTCACATGTGGTAAAAATTGAAAAAGAAACGAGCTGGCTGCGCATCTTTTCTATCGATGAGTTGAATTGTGTTTCACTTTGGATACATAGTGAAAGTAGTCTGGGTGGTTTATGGTGCTGAGATGAAGGTCACGTGAGTGAGCAAGTTTATGAATACATGGACGTAGGTGTCTTGAAACAAAAGAGTAGTGGACGTGGGTGTTAAAGAAAAGATGATTGGGCGTTAGAGAAGTTCTCGTTTCTTTTGCTGTTGTCTTTATTATTGGTGTTACGACGACTTTCATATCTATTTCAGTGGAGCTTAACCTTTCGGGAAATTGTCTTCTTTTTCTCAAGTATATTATTATTTTGTTCTGAGTTAATTGATCACTTGAGTTGTTTATTGCTTTTCTTTATTATCAAATATTGTTAAGAAAATCCTCTGTTGAGGTTAGTACGAGGCGGTTGTACTATTGGGTTGATTTAGAGAATCCTTTGTTGAGGTTAATACGAGTCGGTCGTATTATTTGGTGTGAAATTCTTTCACGGGAAGTAAGGTTGAGGGATAGTGTCAAGGGTTGAGTGGTGTAGGCTCAGTAAAGCCTTGGGTAAATCTATTGTATTTTCGTAAAAGTGATTAAGCTGGGTGAGGACCCCGCAGACGTAGGCATGGTGTGCCGAACTATGTTACCAAACGTCGATGTTTTCATTATTTTGCAGTTGTGATTTTTATTTACTTGCACGAAGAAAAATTTGGGGATAGTCTGCGAATTGATTAACGATTTAATTTTTACAATTGGTATCAGAGCAAGATCACCGATTCAGTACTTGGTAGCAAGTTGGTGCAGATCCTAGTTTCGCGAACATGGCTACAAGAGAGGCACTACAGGTGAAAACCGAAAAAAATGTGAATGATGTGGAAGATGAATCAGATGAAAACGAAGACTTGGTACTACTCACACGAAATTTTGGTAAATGGCTTAAAAGAGTGAAGAAGGACAGATCCGACTTTAAACAATATGGTGGAAGCTCATTAAATAACAATTTCAATCAACAAGCCAAAACTCAAAAGGAAGAAAGAAAGGTAAAGCGAATTCAATGACATGAGTGTCAAGGCTTCGGACATGTTCAAGCGGAGTGTGCTAATGCTACGAAGAAGAGAAAAGGAAAATCCTATACGAGCATTTGGAGTCATAACAAATCCGGAAGTGAAGAAGAAGTTGTGAATAATGATGCGTTAGTTACTTTGAACAGCAAAAGTCCAGTTACTTGTTTAACTGTAACTGAGAAGGAAGTAACTGAAAATGAAAAAGTGAGTAAATCTGGAAATTTCGGAAAAAATGCAAATGATTCAGCTCAAAGCTCGGTTTCAGATTATGACAGCGACGGTAGTGGCCTAGATGATAAAAAAGGGAATAGTTATGAGGATTACAAGGTTATATATGAAAAGTGGGTAAAAACATGTAAAAAGAATGAAAGATTGAAGGAAGATAATCTTTCCATGAAGAACACCATACAAGAGTTAGAAAAGAAGTTAATGTTGAAGTCGGATGAGCTTGATGAAGCTAGAATGAAAGTGATAAGTATTGAAAAGGGATTGAGGACGTTAAATGGAGGTACGGAAAAACTAGATGAGTTATTGGAAATTGGTAAAGTTAAAGGGGATCTTCAAGGCATTGGCTATAAGGGTGAGTGTTCTAAAGTGAATGAGAAGAAAGATGACATATCTAGATTTGTCCAAGAAGAAACTTCAAGGAAGAATCGAAGATTTGTACCAACGTGTCATTTTTGCAAAGTTATCGAGCATATAAGGCCGAGATGCTACAAGATGTTACAAATGATATTTCAAAGAGGTTAAAACAAAAAATCTAGACACTTTTCATTAAATTTCCAGCAGCATCCTATGGTATCGAAGCAAGCTTGGACTAGAAAGGGTCAAGTACAAGCACTAAAACATAGTGAAAGAAAAACAAGAAAATGCTCAGATTTGCAGTTAGTTACTGCTGAGGAAGTAACTGCAGAAGCTGAAGAACTTTCAATTACTTCGGATGATGAACCAATTAAAACAATGAAAGTTGATTTGAACCGAGGCTCTTCATCTCGAATCCGAAGAAACCATCCAGCAGAAAATGTTATCGGGGATGTGAGCGAAAGAAGAAAAACAAGAGAAGGAAAAATGGTTGATTATCAAGAACTTACAGGAAACTTGTATTATACATCTTTAATCAAACCAAAGAAAAACACCAGGTTTGAGAGTATTCGAGGGGCACAGGGACAATGTGCTTTATATTTTTGAAGTTTTCTTTGAGTTGTTAAAAAAAAGGGAAAAGAAAAGAAAAGAAAAGAAAATATTTTTTTTCCTTTAGTTTTATGTTGCTATTGACGTCTTATCTTTTAGTAGTTTGCTTAGTGACTTCTATTTGGCTCTACCGAAGACTCTTCGACTCTCTCATCGGTATGGATCTCTCTCGAGCATATCTCTCATTGTTTTGAATGGTGGTAAATCATCATATTGGCGTGCTTACGATTCTTCCGCTGCATCTATGGTTGATTATTATGATTATGCATTTTGATATTGTTTTGTCTCAAGAGGGAGACATCAGGTTATTTATGGTGAATGTTCCATTCAGGGGGAGATTTAAAGATATATATGTGACTGTATGTCTTGCTTTTTGGCATCTTTTTGTCCCAAGGGAGAAAATTTTGGATGATTGGATAAACTTGATGTTCTTTGGAGCTTGATATTTGATTAAGGGGAAGTTCTCTTTTCATCTCATGTGGATTGTGAATTTGATTTATATGTCCAATTATGTTATTTAGGAGGAGTTTCATGTTTGTGACAAAAATGCCAAAAAAGGGAGAGATTGTTAGGATTTATTTTTAATATATCCTATTTTTATTTTTGACATTTTAATTGGACATGAAAATTTCCTTAATAATTTTTTAAGATATGACTAAATTGGTGGTTGCGTTTTGGAAGGTGCTTGGGATTTGATTTGGAAAGATAATCCTAATAAGCATTATTTTTGGGTTGATCTTTATCTGATATTGTCCTTGTTTGAATATTATAAGGGAAGAAAAACCTAGCCGTGTGTGGGCTGTGAGTTGATCTTTGTAGCTCACGTGATATTGATTTTTGGAGTTTGGGTGGTTGTCAACTCAATTCTGATTTTTGGAGAAACCGATGATGTATTTGTTGCTAGAGGAGTCTGCGCACATGCTCTTGCTTTTTTAGTAAACCACATTGCAGAGTAGTCTGTTGATTTGCTGTTGCTCTGGTTTTTGTTTTGATCTTCTGTTTGAGCTAGTTTCGTGGGTCTTCTCAGAGCAGCATTGTTTCATTGGTGTTATCTCTATCAAGCAGTCCAAGGGTTATGCGCAGTTGCTGTTATTGCTGGGTTCTTGATTGATGGTTGCAGTACTAAGAAGGCTTTGTCACAGATGAGTACACATATAGTTGGTGCTGCTACTTGAATATTTTAGTGAAGAATTTTAGATCTGAAATTGTTGCATTCTTATTTTATTTGTATTTGCTTTTAAGTAGAAATAGCTAGGAAAAATCCTCTGACGAGGTTAACACGAGTCGATCGTGTTATTGGGCGTGAAGGTCTTTCACGGGTAGTTAGGTTGTGGGTCGATTACATAGATTGGGTCTTACGGGCTAGATCAATCTTTTGTAATTTTTTTGAATTACAGTGAAAGAATTTAATCTAGATGAGGGCCCCGCAGACGTAGGCAAAGTGTGTCGAATTGCGTTACCAAACATCGGTGTCTTCTTTATTTTACAGTTGTGATTTTTATTTACTTGCGTGAAGAAAACTTTGGAGATAGTCTGCGAATTGATTAACGATTTAATTATTTCAATTGGTATCAGAAAAAGGTCACCGATTCAGAACTTGGTAGCAAGTTGGTGCAGATCCTAGTTTCGCAAACATGCCCATAAGAGAAGGAGCATCGATTATCAGGCCACTATTGTTGAACGACTTTAACTATCCTACATAGAAATCACGGATGAGAGTCTTCATCCAAGCTCAGGATAACAAAGCTTGGAAATCGGTAGTACATGGGTGGACGCATCCGACAATTACTAACAATGAAGGAGAGACAGTTCAAAAAGATCCATCTAAATGGACAAGAGCCGAAGAAGAAAGTGCACTTGCAAATTCACAAGCAATGAATGCGATATTCAGTGCTGTTGATGAGGGATGCTTCTCAATGATATCAGCCTGTGAAACAGCTAAAGAAGCGTGGGATGCCTTGCAAACTATTTATGAAGGGTCAAAATCTGTGATAGCTTCGAAACTACAAATGTTGGTTGTGCGGTTTGAAGAGCTGAAGATGGATGAGCATGAAA
>JANKOE010000009.1:14995016-15014044 GCA_026284465.1 Erythroxylum citrifolium | reverse complement strand
AGTTGTTAGTTTTATTTACTTGTGCGAAGAAAAATTTGGGGATAGTCTGCGAATTGATTAACGATTTAATTTTTTCAATCATCATACTCCGAAGTCCCGCATTGAAGCGGGGGCTGGGAGGCCTAATAGTACGCAGCCTTACTCCTATATTATAGAGAGGCTGTTTCCAATAAACCCACATACATATGTGACAAAATAATAGTGATGCAGGTTAAAATAGCAGTATGATATGAAAATATTCGGTTCTCAAAAGTTGCTTTACTATTTGGAAGTGTAAACATCCAATGCCCAGGGCCTCTCTTTTTCTTTTCTTTTTGCGTAACCAGGGGCTCTTCTACTTGCTGTTCCGTGTGTAAAAGAGTCTTTCCCTTTTAAGGTCTATCATCATCAGCGGGATGTCCTGTACACAATCCCTTAAGTCTTCTGAGAAGTTCCTCCACAGATGTGTTTATTTATGAAGTTCTTCTATTTGATTGTAATCAGCTCGCTAACATTCCTTTGTATTACATATATGACATGTCATTGCTTTCTTAGTATTAGTTCATTAAAAAAAAATTCTTTTACTTTTCTTTCATTTTTTTAATTAAAAATGAGGGAAAGTTGATATCCATTAACACATCATCTTAATTATTTAAATGTGGTTACTGATCATAATTAGACCGGCATATGGATGAGCATCTTAAATACTTGAATATAGATTAATACCTCATAAATACACACTTAAATTAGATCGAATCCAATTAAAATTCATTCTAAAAATTGTAAAATAAACTTTAAATAAAATGAACCTTATGTTAACATTTAAACTTGATCATTATAGAATTTTAAATTTAAACACTAAAATATTAATATTTTATTATTTATAAAAATACAATAATTTAAAATAAATTGATATTTCTGATAATAGTACACACAAAAATATAAATAATAATAAAATTAAATTATGTAAATAAGTATAAAATTTTATAATTCTTATACATTAATTTTTTTTTGGTAAATCAGAAAAATTAATAAATGAGAAAAATAATATGTACAAAAAAGGTCACAGTCTAAGCCACCTAAGCTCAACCAGCTAAAGAATTAGCCTGCAACAAGGGGAGAGAGAAAAACAAGCAAAAAGTATGCAACAAGGGGAGAGAGAAAAACAAGCAAAAAGGAAGCTACCAAGGTCCACACAGCAGACTAACAACAAGATTAAACATCCAGAAACTATCAAACATGACCCAAGAAGAAGCCTATCCAAACATGGAAAAGCCATCCCGTAGACAGTCAGCTGTAGCGATCTGATACAACCAAACACAATGAAGGCCCAAAAGACCTAAAACTGCCGTCGAGAAATAGTTGTGGAGCTCCTCTAATCAAGCAAAGGGGAACTCGACAACAGAAACCTGGAGAAACACTGGGCAAATAACCTATAAAGAAAGAAAGTACAAAGCTAAATTACCTCCTCTCGGTGTATAGGCTAAGATGTTCCCTAACGTGGGAGATTACGCCAAAAAGCACTCGCTCCTCCACCAAGGCTTCATTCTTGAATGTTCGGGCATTACGTTCTTTCCAGATGTGGTAAACAGTGGTAGAGAGCAGGAGAGGGAAGTAAGGGTAAGTACTGGAACCTGCTAAGAACCAGGATAGGATAGAGGGAAAAGTAGAATAGTTGAAAGCGGGCAAGTTGAAATGGGAAAGACAATGGGTCCAAATAGTTATGGAGAAAGGACAGGCAAAGAATAAGTGGTCTACAGATTCATTTGCTGAGAGACATAGGGAACAATGATTACGAATATAGAGGAAGGAAAGGTTATCACGGGTGGGCAACTTCTGAAGGAAAGCAAGCCACAAAGTAAAGGAGCAGCGGGGACTACTTAATTTGGACCAGACCAGCTTATGCCAAGGAACTTCAGGAGTAGGAGGGCGCAAGAAGTGGTAGGCTGATGCATTGGTATAACATTTAGAAGAGCTGGCAAGCCATTCCAGGCGATCAGGAGATGAGCCATTGGGAGAATAAGCTGGGGGGGCTAAATATCTGAAAAGGTCCAAGGAAACTGTACGCCAAATCCAGGAATCATGAAAGATGACGTCTGACACATGAGCTGTGAGCGGGAGCTCCGAGCCATTAATCTCCCTCGGGGTGGACAAAGACTGCAGAATGCTATGCGGGTGCCAAGGGTCCTGCCAAAAAAGAGTAGAGATACCATTGCCAATCCTAAATCTAAATTGAGGGCGCAGCTTGTCCCGGACTATCAAAATTTTCCTCCAACTCCAAGAACTATTATAGGTAGGCTGAACACTCCAAAAATTATGCCTCCTCAAAATTATGGAATGAACTCACCTCATCCAGAGAGCTTCCTTATCGTCAAACAATATCCAAATCCGTTTTCCTAAAATTCTTATACATTAATTGATTTAGAACAATTAATGAAAGAGAATTATAAATTAAAATAATTATAAGTTAAAATTTGTCTCTTTTTAAGATTTTTATATAATTCAAATTAAACTTTAAAAAACTTTCAACTTATTTTTCAATTCAAGCCCATCTCATAAGCTTATACTTAAAATTCAAGTAATTTAATTATCGAGTTTAAAAAAAGCTAAATACTTTGAAAAACATAAAACCCTAATTTGGAGATGAACGTCAAAAGCTGTGATGGGAGTCACCTTTAGATGTACATATGTAAATTGATGCAAAATCGCCTAGAGCTTCAGTACAACTTTAGTCAAAATTCGCCGCGCCCCTATTAAATAAGCCGTAGTGATGGGAAAGGGACCTTGCTTTGGTTCACGTCGAAAGAATTAGATGAGATACAATAAATATTAATCAACATGGGATGGAAGGTGCTTCAAAGATAGAAAAGTAAACAGAAAAGTCTTCGTCCCAGGTCTTCACCAGCTCACTCAATTGTCTTAAATCATAGCCGTCTACTTTGCCTGGAAATTTCCTTCCTCCTCCACTGCAATGAGAGACAAGAGAAAGCCAAGGAAAGAAGCAGACAGAAAGTTTGCAATTGAAAATGGCTGATGGAGCTGTAAATTTCTTACTCGACAAACTAACTACCATCCTTCTGCACAAAGCTTCATTGTTGGGAGATGTTTGTGATGAAATAGAGAAAATCAAGCTTGAGCTGGAAAGCATGAGATCCTTCATAAGGGATGCAGAACGAAGAAAAGTTAAGAGTGAGTCTGCAGCAACATGGATGCAGCAAGTGAGAGATGTTGCGTATGAAGTCGAGGACATCGTAGATGAGTTCATGCATCACAGAGACAGAGAAATGCGTAAAAGTGATTTCAAAGGTATTGTTCAAGATGTGGTCAACTTCCCCAAACGCATGTGTAAGAGGCATTATTTTTCTTCAAAGCTTCAGCATATCAAATCTAAGGTACATGAAGTATCAGAAAGAAGCCAGCGATATGGTTTCGTTCAGCTTGATGAGGCAAAGACCACAAATGTGGCCAGTGATATATGGCAGCAGTATGGAGACTCGTCAATATTCGTGGATGAGGATGAGATAGTGGGTATGGAAGCAAATACAGAGCAGTTGCTTGGATGGTTAATGGAAGAAGAACCTCGCAGGACTGTCATTTCAATTGTGGGAATGGGCGGTCTTGGTAAGACCACTCTAGTCACGAGGGTGTATAACAATCAGATAATCAAAAGATGCTTTGATTGCTGGGCTTGGATGTCTGTGTCACAAACATTTGGGGTGGATGAACTTCTACGAAGCATGATCAAAGAACTTTTTGCTACAACCCAACTACCAGCTCCAGATAAGCTGGGATCACTGACTTACAGGGAACTTGTGGGCTTGTTCAATGATTACCTGCATCAGAAGAGGTATGTAATAGTCTTAGATGATGTGTGGAGCATAGATCTTTGGAGTAGAGTAAGGGCTGCATTTCCCAATAATAAGCATGGAAGCAGAATTATTCTTACGACAAGGAATGAGAATGTAGCAGCCTCTGTTGGGATTGGAAGCCTTATCCATCGCCTTGAGCATCTTCAGGAGAAGGATGCCTGGTCCCTCTTTTGCAAGAAGGCATTCTGGAATGACCCAGATCACCGCTGTCCCAAGGAACTTCAGTCTCTGGCTGAGGCAATAATGAAGAAATGCCAAGGCCTGCCACTTGCAATAGTGGCTGTTGGGGGTCTCATGTGCTCAAAAAGTAAAACAGTTGGGGAATGGAGGAAAGTGTATGAAAGCATCAATTGGCAACTAAGCAATAATCAAATGCTGGAAAGTCTGAAAGGCATCTTGTTGTCGAGTTTCAATGATTTACCCTTCTACCTCAAGCAGTGTTTTCTGTATTGTTGTGTCTTTCGTGATGGTTACCCAATAAAGACCAGAAATCTCATTCGACTGTGGATAGCAGAAGGATTCGTAAGTGGAAGAAAGGGGATGACCATGGAGGAGATAGCAGAGGAATATCTCATGGAACTCATCCTTCGAAGTATGATACAAGTCACAGAGACTAATGATGCAGGGAGGGCGAAAACTTGTCGATTGCATGATGTTATGCGTGAACTGGCCATGACAATGTCTGAAAAGGAGAACTTCTGCACATCATATGAAGACCATCAATCCAGAATGGAAGGAAAAGTACACCAATTATCAATTTATAATACAGTTGAAAACATCCGCATCAGCACTAATACGTCTCATCATCTTCGCTCTTTTTTTGTGTTCCCCACTGACGCATGCTCCTCATTCTCTCTAACTTGCATCTTATCAAAATTCAGATTGTTAAGGATCCTTAATGTAGAAGGAGTTCCTGTTGAAGCCATACCAAGTGCATTGGTCAAGTTGTTCAATTTAAGGTACCTGAACTTGAGAAACACCAAAATTAGGGAGCTACCGAAGTCAATGGGAAGGCTGAAATATCTACAAACGCTGGATGTCCGAAACACATTTGTCCAGAGGCTGCCCAGTGGAATATCAAAACTATCTAAGCTGCGACACCTGTGTATGTACCGGAAAATTGATCAGACTTCAGAAACTAGTTTTCTGAGAAGCATGCAAGTGCCTGCCGGAATATGGAATATCAAAAGCTTACAAACGTTAGCATACATTGAAGCAGATAAGGAACTAATCCAACATCTGGGAAACTTGTCAGATCTCAAGAAGTTGGAAATTACGAAGGTGAGAGCTGAAGACGGACAAGCACTCTGCTCTTCAATCAAAAGAATGACAGGGCTTATCAGCTTAAGTGTGATGGCTTCTAGCATGGAAGAAGAACTTCAATTGGAAGCTTTACCTCTGCCTCCATTGTTCCTTCAGAAACTTACTTTGTTTGGAAAACTGAACAGGTTACCTGGGTGGGTTGGATCCTTGGCAAGTCTATCTCACTTGTCTCTAGGCTATTCATGTCTAAAAGAAGATTTGCTGCCCTCTCTGCATTCGCTTTCTAGCCTCATGACCCTTCAACTTAAGAACGCTTATGATGGTACATTTATGCACTTCAAGGCAGGATGGTTTCCCAAACTCATCAAACTTAGTTTTCAGGATCTTGCAAGACTGGATATCGTGAAGCTGGAAGAGGGTTCACTGCCAAGTATCAGAGAGTTGTACCTAATACGTTGTCAGAAGTTGAACAAGTTGCCTAGTGGTATTCAGCGTCTTAATGGACTCCAGAAGTTGCATTTGGAGGAAATGCCGGAAGAACTTATGCAGGGCTTTCAAGATTTGGTTGGTGAAGATCAAGAAAACGTACAGCACATAGCCATAATCAAACTCATATATACAAGCGAAGGAAAGCGGATTGTTGAAGAACTTTGATGAATTCTAATTTTCTCATAATTTAAAGCTTCTACTTGTTGTCCTATTGATTATTTTCCTAGTAATAGTTGTACATACTGAGAAATTGGGGCAGAATATGTTCCTGCACACTGCAAAATAAGCATGAAACTTTTTCGTATTAATTTCCCAAAAATTAAGATCGGTTAAAATTTTATAAAACAATTAATACATAAATTATAATAAGTATGAATCGTAATTCGTACATTATTATGAAACTTGATTTACGAATGTTACAAAGAAGGCTAGGCAAAGAATATCAACTCCTTTAGAGTTTAAGTCCATGTATAATAAGTTTTGAACATTTTAATAGTTTAATTAAAATTAAATTTTAATTTTAATTAGACTTACTATTATTTCTAATTAAATAACAATCATGCTCAAATAAGATCTAATATCTCATATTAATCCTTGTTTATTAAATATTTTATATTTAATAATAAAGTTTCTCAAACTTTACAATCAAGTTCAACTTATTTAAAACATCTTTTCTTTAATTATAATCTTAAATCATATTTAGAATTAGATAAATTAAACTCTTTTAATTTATATTTAATTTTCTAATTAAATAATTTATATTCATAGATCAAAATTGACGTTTAACAAAACATTATTACTACCCAGATATTTAAAAATGTTAAAGCAGTTTTCTCTAATCTTTCCATAATTTTTTCATGTAATTCACTCATTTTACCATACAATGCTTGTTAGACATAAAACATGAAATTACTATCTACCTTATTTAAGCCCAATCATATTAGTTCTCTACCATTAGTATTTGATTCAATTAATAACATTTGAAAATATTTCTAAGTGTCATTTCATCTTGATCAAGGATTCAAGAATTAATATTAGTCGAGAACAATAAAACATTCTCTCTAACCACTTTTGAGTAATAAATCATATATTGATCACTAAACTACCTCCATATATTAGAGAGACGAATCCTAGATTGATTATTCAACTACCTCTATATATTTCATGCTATATCCAATGACTACCGATTGAGCTACTCTTGATTAGAATGAGTCATAAATAGTATGAAAACAATCCCTATATGAGATAACTTGGAGATCTCAAGTCAAAAGATCACTAACACAATTATCACAATAAGAATTTCTATATAAATACAAGTAATATTCCAAATAGATTTCTCATGTGGGTCAGTTCAGTAAACTTATTTTCTAACAAGGACGTTTATTTAAGTATCTTTATACTTTAGTTTATAAGATCAACCACTTCCTTTATTGGGAAGAAACATAATATGTGCTAGTCTTTTTATACTCCATTAATGTCCTGTAATAGAATAATTGTTCTCTTTATAAGCAATATGTCTCTATATACTTCCACGAACCTTCTTGCAAACATGATAAATTCACAATCACTTCTAAAATAAACTCTATGAATTCATCATAAAAGTGAATCTTTTAACATGTCATAGCCTTTTGACTATAAATTAAATGTATCAATAAAGGTATTAGTTCCAACTGAATGCATTATCATGAGATTTGAACTTCTCAAATTTTATCTTATTCTCACTATTATCTTGAGAACCATTCTCATATAACTGTACATTGAAACAAATAATTTGTTTGATTGGTCTATAAGATTATATCCAATCTTTTAGATATCTCATAACTTTTATTATTTTATTTAATTATAAACTTATTAGATAATACATGCTTCAACTAAGCATCACATCACAAAAATCATTAACTTAACTCTTTCAAAGTCTTAGTGTTTCATATCTAATATAAAATTCTTAGTGTTTCATATCTAATATAAAATCTTGTTAATTGATCTAATTAGAACTTTCAAGGGTAAGTTGTAGAACTAGGCTTAGTTTAATTAGAACTTTCAAGGGTAAGTTGGAGAACTAGGCTTAGCTGTAAGAGAAATAAATATTGTATTATATAATTTCTCAAATTTTATATTCCTTATTACACAAATTCATACTATTATATAATTTAGTAGTGAAGGCATTCACTAAAGAATCTCATTCTCTCAAATCGATCTTATCGAAATGTTTCAGCATTCTCAATGATTAATTTCTCCTTATATTTAAACAATTTGAACTTTTTAAAAAATAAGTTAATATTTCATTTAATACATATAACTATATTACATAAAGCCATTAGTAATATATTAAAATAAACTTATCATCCTTTTTGTAAATTTTTATCACATCCAGCACACCATATGTATAAGATTTAACAATTTAATATTATCATCATTCTATCACCAAAGATTGATTTGGTTATTCTTCAACTCAACATATTTCACAAGTTTCATGTGATTCATAATCAAAAGAATACATATATGCTTGTATGTAACTCTATGATTCTCTCATATTGATTAACCAACACAGTATAAGAAGATAGTCTCAATTATCTAACTTTGTATTCTTGTCACTTATGTTAAGCACACGTCTCCTATGATCCAACACATTGTTTAATAATGTTTACGAAATACATTGTTTAATAACATTAAATCTAAATTCAATATCAAATACTTATAAGTATGAATATATATGACCTCAAGTAAGAAAAATCTTACAATCATTTCTTTTAATGATAACTATTATCATGCTATCTTGACGTTGACATACATCTTTCATGTTGTCATCGAAGTTTACGAGACATTAGTCAACTAAAAATGTATTGATATTTTGTTATCCATATGATTTTGACTTATTTCTAAAACTTTGTCATTAAATCTTCAATAAGGATTATAGCAATATCACATAATAGACACACAAATTTTTTTATCAAACTTTGGGAACTCTTCTTAAACCTAATCATATGTCCAAGAAATTTGGTTTACTAACTCTTAGTATCAAACATACTAACCAAAAATAATTTCTACTTAGAACAAAATATAAATGTAAGAAAAGCAAGTAATTGTTTATATGTTATAACGACCAAATAAGATTAAGAATTTAATCATATATTTTGTTACTTCGACTATTTTATTGAAAATATTGCTCTTACTACTATTCAAAAAGATTACTCTAATCCTTTTAGTATGTTAAAATATCATTTAAATTTAGTTAACCTTGAGTCACTCAACAAACCAACTAAACTTAAATTAAACAGATAAAAACTTTATCAATCACATTTCATGTCACTCCTAGATCTATTAGGTAACAACTCTTGTCAAAACATATTTTATATATTATTCCTAACCTTGTCTCTAAATTCATATGATCATGAGTTACTTATCCAAATCATACATATTTAGTTAACTATAATATATTAATTTAAGATAAAACAGATTCGGGTTAAATAAGTCTTGAGTCACTCAACAAACCTTCTAATAAATAGAATTCTAATTTTATTCTCAAAAAATAGAAGGCAATAATCATGTTCAAATATATAAATAAAATATGCAACTTATGCACTCATAATCAAATTATACGCATAAAATATCATGCTTAATTTGATTCTAATTTTTGATCTTCATAATCTAAAATAATATTTTCAACTCCTTGGATAATTAAATTAAATTAAACCCATTTATTCCTAAATAAATTAAATTCCTATTACAAATAGAAATTTTAATTTAATTTAAAATAATTTTCAAATTCAATTGCAAACTATTTCCCATCATCTTAACTCTTCTAACAAAATTTAATTGAAACAATTTTCAATAAATTATGATTTTTATTTATTATAATTTTAAAAATTCAACAAGTAAGGCATTTTAATCTGATTAGAAAACTATTTCTAATCTAATTAAAAATTACTTTCCTTAACTAGAAAACTTTTTTCTAATATTAAAAGAAATCACTTTCAAAATTAAATAAAATATTTTTTAATTTAATTAAGAAAGTCCTTCATATTATTTGTTTAGAGATTAATTTCTTAATTAATTAGAAATTATTTTTAATATTTTTAAAAAATATTAAATAAAGCTCAATTTTCTTAATTAATAAATGAAAACACCATTCCAAATTTAATTAAAAATTTAATAAATCAAGAAAATCATTATTATTCATAAATAAAAACTATTTCTAAATAAATAAAATAATAACCATTTAAATAAAATAGTAAAATTAATTTATTTCAATCAAATTTTAATTTTAACTGAGAAATAGGTTTCTAAATTATTATTTAACAAAATATTTTTCTTAATTTTAAGAAGTCTAGTTAATTAACTCAAATCTATTAAAATATAATTAACTCTAATTTTAGAACTACCTTTCTATAATTAAGTAGAAATCAATATAATTATTAATCTTAATCAAATTAAGAAAAACAATTAATATAATTTTAGAATCAATGTTGAATTTAAAACTCTTTAAAATTCTAATTGAAGTAAAGGTATTTTTATTACGGTTAGTTTGTTCTTATTATGGTTTTACTTAGACCTGGATTAAACTAATTCTTATCTTCAAAGAAACCAAAATCAGCTACGGAATACCCTTATTCTACTACCTAAACGAGCTTTATTCTAATCCTAGAATATCCTAACCCTATATCCAAACGCCCTTTATTTCAAACTTAAGATAACACCCCCATTATAACCCTAGAATATGTTTACCCCATGCTGCCAAACAACTCATTCTTCTTCCTGAATGAAACCCTAATTTCATAAACTAAAAACCTTAGCCAACAGTACCGTTGTTGCTGCCTTGCTCCTGCCACTACCGTCTGTTATCCACCGCCTGCCACGCCTCTTCCTGCTGCAGGTAATGCTTCACCAATACAGATTGCCGCCAGCGACACATTGCCCAGACACGCCTGTGTCTGCTTGCTCTTGGTGGCAGTTCAAGTCATCGTCTGTCTGCTAGCTACTACCGTAGGCGCCTCCACAAGCTCGTGACATCAGTACTTCACTCCAAGTCACAGCCGCCACGTTGCACATGTCTATTGCCACTCCTCGCCTATGTCTCTACCGTCAGATCCAGATTGATGCAGCAGCAATCACGCATCTCTGACAGTGAAGAGAACCATACCCTCCGTACCGTCGCACCTATAGCTTCCACCAGCCCAGTTCACCGCCTGTGATGCCATCTTCCGGTAACTACAGTTGCCAGGAGCTTTCACCAGCTCCAAACTGTAGGCAAGTTACACAAGCCCAGTAGCGTGATGTGCTTCTTTGGGTAGTAACCCTCTGCACTTTCTCCTGGCCATGCAAAGACTAAATCCGACCTCAGTTTTATAACCCTTCACTTTCACCGCCTTTCTGAGGAGTATTTTGACTTCTATGGTTTTCCTAAAACCAAAAGCAGGGCGTAGAAAGGCCTATTTTGACTTCTATGGTTTTCCTAAAACCAAAGGCAGGCGTGTGATTCTACTCTTATTTTTTTGTTATTGTTTTTAATTTTGTTTCTTATTTTTAATTTTTTCTTTTTAAAAAAATTGTTTATTTAAGATTTGTAATATAAAAATTTAAAATAAAAACTTATTTAATTAAAATTTGTAAAAAAAATTTAAAAACAAAATATATTTAATCTTATCATTCTATTTTTATTTTTTGTAATTATAATAATATGTGTAATAATTATAATATAATACGTTATATTTTAAAATTAATTAGTTATCACTATAGTTAAAATTAAAATATATACAAATCAAATATTATTAAAAAATTACACATTAATTATATATAATAAAATTATATAAATTAGAAATTATATTAAATCATTCTAATTAATAAAATATGTCCATCATACTATAATTCTTGAAAATATAATAGTACTACTATTTACAAAAGAAACATAAATCAATTAAAAATAATATAATCATTTCTCATTTGTTTAGCAATTTTATATCGCTTTCAAGACATACTTCGAAGTTATGTTATAGTGATATTATACTTCATTTGAGAACTTGCATCTTCATTTTCACTTTCTTTAATTTATTCTTCATTTTCAACACAACTGTTAAATAATTCATTACTTTATCTATACATTCTAATATAGTTGTGTATAACACAACAAGCAATAACGATATATTTTTGTTTCTGCATATCATAACTCGGCATGCTTTTAAGTATAGGGAATCTTGTTTTAAGAACACCAAAATATCTTTTAATAACATTTCTTAATGAAGAATGTCTGTAGTTAAACAATTCCTATGGACCTTGAGGTCTTCCCCTGCCTCTATAATCTCGCAAACGATATCTTTCACCTCAATATGGTGATAGAAATTCAGGCATATTAATGTATCCTGAATAAACCAAACAGTACTTGCCTAACATATAAAGAACATAATATTAACAAAAAATATTAAGAATGAATCATAATTATTATTATGTTTATTTAAAATAATATATTACCTTATGGAGGCACAGGCAATTGATTTGCTGAATTTGTCACTGTTTCTAAAAGAATTCGAAAGTCATTTGTTGTAACTTCCTATCCAGCCATTACATATGTAAAATGTTTGTTAAATGAGCAACAACATATAATATTTTGGGTTAGATTAATTCATTTGCCCCTGTATGATATTTGATCATTGGTCGGAATATGTGCATCAATATGTGTACCATCTATTGCTCCTACACAATCCTAAAAATTAAAATATACATTAAAATAATTATTAATCATAAGAACATAATAAAATAGTAATTAATATATAAATGTACCTGAAAATATGGAAAGAATTTTGAATTATGTTGAATCTCAGAAGGTGTATTAGTAAAAGATGGTGGAGTGTTGACTCTTTTTACAAGACGATTAACTGCATATAAGACTTTACGAAAGTGCTTTGAAATTGTCCAGGTCGAATGTTGAAAGCGTTCTGCATTGGCTCTAGTTGTCTCACTATGCCCTATAGTCATCAAGAAAATTGCTACTTGTTCCTGCATAGTCAAATGACTTGTTGCCTTTAAGCCTCCTAAACTCTTCAACTCATCACGTAAGCTCAAGAAGATTATCTTTCTCATTTTTAAGTTTTCATAAATCCTTGTAGGATTCCCATTCAAAAGTTCCATTATCCAATCATGACCTAGTAGAGCAGAAGTTCTACATGGTTGCTTTTGTAAATGAAAATATTTGTTCTCTCCCCCAGCTAGAGAGATAATGATTACCTTCTTACGTTCATCGTCATAATCTAATTCAAAATCTGATAAGAAATCCATGTATCTACAATGGCAATATTAAATAAATAATAAAACATTCAATCAAAAAATTTTACCGAATGTAGACAAAATATTCATACATTAAGTCAAATATTTATACAAATCACAAACTTAAAATGTTCAAACTATGGAATAATGTTTAAAATAAAAGTGTCAAATTAATAAGAATTCGGTATACAATAACATGAAAATATAACTAAAGCGACATAATCCAATGCAGTTTTCTTGTATCTGTCATCTTCATAAAAATATCCCTATAAAGTGGAGAATCATGTAAAGCTTTAGAACTTTTTCATATTGCACATTATCAACATCCAATTCATCTAAGGATTTCATACATTCCATCATTATGTTACATTCTTGAGATCTACTCTCTGTGGTGGATGATGTTTTACTCAATTATTTCGTAAGTAAATCATTCTTCCTTTTTTATTGTTCACCAAGTACAAGCAAGACCTCTTCTACAATGTTAGAATGTGCCTTCTTTGCCTTCTTATTCTTAGAAGATTTCTTTCTCTTAGATATAAAACTTATATCTTGATCTTCTTTTTCATTATACGAGTAATCTTCATCAACATCATTTTCATGTTCTTCTACTGTACTATTCGATGAAGATTTAGTTAATGGATGTGCATGCACACCAGTTGCAGTAGTGTCTCTAAAAATATGACACAAGTCTGAAAATTCCTTACATCCATTTTTCTTGAATCTGTGATCCATTTTATGCACCTATAATGATGAAAAATGAATATGAAAATAAATATTATATAATATGATATATTAATAAAAATAAGACATTTTACCTTAAATAGATTTTCCCAACATTCATTTGTAGCATTAACTTCACCAGTAAGGGAGTTGTAGCCGATTCCTATTTCTTTCAATAAGTTCTTGAAATTCTTCAATCTAGCCCTTAATCTATTATACTTATTCTTCAATTAAATATCATTATATTCCTTATTAAATTTTGTTTGAAGCTTTGCCTTAATATTCTTCCAACCAGATTTGAAAAAGGTAGTAGCCGTTCAGTTTCTCTTCTTCACTTCATCAACCATCAAGAAGATTAAATACATCTTTATAGTATCATTTCATACCCAACTTTTTCATTTATTTCCACACAATTAGTGGAATCGTTCATATTATTCAAATATTCCATCACTAAATGTAACTAAATATAAGTGACATGAATCATAATAATTTCTACAAAGTATTAAATGGTAAACATGGTTCAAAATAAAAATGAGACAACCATATAAATGCTAAATTGCATAAACTGTATGGAAATGATTGAACAAAAATAAAGGTGTAAATTTGATTCTATAACATAAAAATAAAGATGTAAATTTAAGCAAATTCATAATATATGCATGATGGTCAAACGAACAACCCTGCCATTTGACCCCACTTTGATCTCATGATACATGTATTTAAACAAAAGGAGATATACATATCATAATACATGTATATCAATTGCATTGTAATGAATCCAACTGATGCAGGCATAATTGAATGATTATTGATTATTGCAATTATCTTCATCAGTTATAAGGTGGTGACGTTTACCGAAAGCACGAGGAGGGATATCCAACTACTGCTTTCCAACTAAATTAGTCAACTGCATTGTAATGAATCAAACTATAGCTTTCCATTCACTTTTTCCATTTCAGGATTTGTCAAAGCACGAGGAGGGATATTGTTATATCCCTCAGCTAAGTGATCAAGTTGCATATCTAAAGAAGTACGCTTTATAAGGGTATAGATACCTCTCCCCCTAAGATGTGTTTTCCCAGGGATGGGAAGAGTAAAACCTTGAGAGGTTTGGCCCGAAGGGCAACCCAAAGAGAACAATATCTATGGGCGGGTGGTATGGGTTATTACAAATGGTATCAGAGCCGGTATCTGAACCGTTGTGCCAACTAGGCTGGGCCCTAAGGGGGTGGAGAGTGTGAGATTCCACATCGGTTGGAGAGGAGAACGAAGTATGCCTTATAAGGGTATGGATACCTCTCCCCCTCAGACATGTTTTTCCAAAGGTGGAAAGAGTAAAACCGTGAGGGGTTTAGCCCGAGGGGCAACCCAAAGCGGACAATATCTGCGGGGGTGGTCTAGGCTATTACAAATGGAATTAGAGCCGATACTCAAATCGTTGTGCTAGCTTGGTTGGGCCCTAAATGGGTGAAGAGTGTGAGATCTCACATCGGTTAGAAAGGAGAACGAAGTATGCCTTATAAAGGTATGGATACCTCTCCCCTTAAGACACATCTTCTCAGGTGTGGGAAGAGCCAAGGGGGAACCCACAATAGACAATATCTGTAGGTGGGTGGTCTGGGCTGCTATATATAGAAGGTGATTTTACAAGGACTATAGGTCAGGAAGGTGATGCCTCATCTGGATGTACAGTAGCTAGAGGGACAACACCTGATTTTGTAGCTGGAGCAGAATGTGATCCTTCACCTAGAATTGCATTGCCTTGTCCAAATGGTGGTAACCTGACCCTTAGCCACACCATTTCCTGTTTTCTCTTTTGTGGTATATTTTTAAACTAAAATATATATTTTATTGAATATTCCAGTAATAGAACAATATAAATTAAATATATAAGAATATATTGTTGATACAATAATAGATGTATTCATATAATATTCTATTACAAACACAAATTAATTGTTATCATCACTTAATTGTAAATCAAAATATCATCGTCTTCTTTTTCTGAAGAATTAGAATCAAATTCAAGCTCTTCTTCAGATCTCTTGCACTCCTTATCCTCTCCAGATGAAATTTCAACATATTTATTATTTGGAATCTTCAAAGGTTCATTACGGTCATATGTTACACATGCATTTATTTCATAAATATCTTCCTGAAACGCTTCACTTTTAATTCTCTTATTTTCTCCTTTTCCATGTAATTCAAAAACACCTTTAGGTTTTACTTTACAAACGGCCAACTAATTTGACTTATCTAATCATAAGCTGGGAAAAGGGATATAATACATTTAGATCGCTTGCATTGCTAACACGAAAGGTTCAAATTGTCTAAATCTTCTTCGCTAATTGATTTCAACTAGCTTATATCGATTGTGCACTTTTGTACTAACATTAGGAGTTAGATTAAACCAGTCACACTTAAATATCACATTCCGATTTATTGGCAATGCAAAGTACTCAATTTCAAATATCTCAATAATTTTACCATAATAATTCATCAATTCTCCCTGTATGCAAACCCCACTATTTACTGTTACCATGCTATAACCATAATATTCTGTATGAAATTTGTATCCATTAACAAAATACATCGGATAAGATTTAACAGTTCGTAAAGTTTTTTTGGCAAGATCACATATGAACTTGTTCTCTATTGGATTTTCTGAGTCTTATACAAAAAATCATTTTAAATAGTATAATGTCATTTAAATACTTTGGTCTGATAATTCAACCATTTCAATTATTGCAAGTGAAAACTTACATATATCTTAAACCGTCGAGGAAAGTTTCTTCCAACTTCTTTATTTATATCATCTTATGTTGTTTTGGGCATTAGCTTACGTAACCATTCCTTATATAATCTAAAAGCATTATTATGTATTTTAGTTGTGAATAACACTAACTTTGAAAACCCAAATAATCAATTTCAAAATCAACTTAAACTTACTGCAGGAAAGGTTGAACCTTTTGACAATTCAATAAAATGTAACCATGGGCAGCCTCTATTTCTTTTTTCATTAACATTCTTCTCGTTGAACATTCATATGTTCATCCTAGACATGCGAAAATAGATAAATTACCATCAACATCACCTGTTTCTCTCGTATCGTCATTATAAGAAACTTTTCTTTCTCTTGTGTACATATGCGGCTCAAAATAATGTGAATAAAATGTACTTGCTTAACTGTAGGCATTACTTATCTGAACGACTTACCTTGATAGACGGACAATCACATACTACAAAGAAGACGATTGAAGTTGGACAATTATCGACGCTTTTCAACACATAACATGGCCTACAAGAAAGATAATAAACATTTAGCTAGTTTTTGATAAGTTTTGAATTAAGGATAGGTATAGATATGCATGAGTTTTAAGTTGTGTATTGCATATTTTGTTTTCCTTTCTATTAATGTTTTCATATTCTACAACTTATAACCATTTTTTGCAGTATCACATATGGACAAAGACAACATATAAATTTTTCTCAAGATTATAACCATTATTATGCAAAAAACATTATTATGCAAAATCATTATTATGGACAAAGACAACAATTAAATTTATTGATGAGATTATGTCTGAATCTTCACATGATCATATTGCATTTTTTAAATGTAGACAACATAACATACATACCTATCTATCGTCCTCTAAGTCCCAAGCAAAAGGAAATTCATGTACGGATCATATTCTAAACCTGGAAGGTATAATACTTAAGGCAAAAATAGGAACAATTTTTATGCAAGGTCCTCTCAAAAGAACTTACAACCTCCTTCTCATTCATACAGCCTCGTTATCATTAAAATGGTATGAAACAAACTCACAATCATTATAGGTCTCTTTATAAGCATAACAACATGAAACTTGCTGCAATTTTATATCAATCCTTATGAGAAACCAAAAAGCCTCGCATTTTCTCGAAATCACTATAGGTCATATTTTCATGAAAAGAGTATTTCATATAGGTTGAAAGAAAAACTAAGAACTAATCTCCAAGGACCAAGTTTGTGTGGGTACCTAGAATTGTTTTTTTTTTAATCTAGTAGGACCAATTATCGACACTCTTCAACACATAACACGACCTGTAAGGAAAAAATAAAGAATTAACTAGTTCAATGAATATATTACAGCCAAGCTCCCTTTTTTACATTGCTTCTTTTATACACTTTTCCATCTTCCATATACTTATTTCATTACATCTCATTTGTAAAACATCAAAATACAAGTAAAAACAACAATCGTTATGAATTAAAGAGTAAATAATTATTTTTCTTTTAAGCTTAAGGTTATTTAGGAAAGATTACACAGAAAGAGCTTGACTTTAAATTAAGCTAAAAAAGGACACAGTAATATATTAATATATAAAAGGGCTACAATTTGGCTTAAATTCAATACCTAGGTGACTTTATTATTTTTAATGTTTGTATGCATCTTATATGTAATCTCAAATAGATGAAATATAAATTCTAGAAATTCATAATCAAAGAACGTATTTACATAAGAAAAGAAAACTTTCATGAATGCTTAAATCCTTATAGGATCACTGATGTCCTTTACTTAACAAATTCAGTTTCATAAAACAATATCTTTGTATAAAACATTAAGATATTCAAACTAAAATTGATCTATGCATAAAACAATATCTTTGTTGGCTATTCAATTTTTTAAAAAGAGCATAAGTGTTATGATTCTCTAACTTTAAAACTACATATAACTAAAAGTAATTGAAAAGTTAATTTAGAATAGACAAAAAACTTTTTGATAACATCCATAAAATCTTTGTTCATCTAAAAAATGAGTCAAAATCATTATTAAATACATACTTGCCTATGGTAATACCATTAAGTGAAATAATCATATATGAGCTTTCATATGGTAAGTTTGTGGAATGTTTAGAAGTCGTAAGCATGAAAAATAAGAAGGAAACTTGTAAATATGCCTTTAGGTTAAAAACTCTTAAATATATGTATGATTAAGAATGAGAAATTTAAATGTGATATGCATGACATGATATAAGCTAGAGTGTGGTTGTTTCCAATGACAATGTGTAACACCCCACTCCCGCGTGACCGACCCGAACCCGACATCGATGGTGATATTCGAGTCCGTGCCCCGCGAGGGTGGCATGCTACATCACTCAATCAAAAATCAGTATAAAATTTTTTTTGAAACACAAACATACATTATGCGGAAAATCATTAACATACAATGACCACGGGGGCTCTTTTCATAAACACAAATCATTACAATCTGTTGACTTTACAATTGACCTAATCATTTGTACAAAAACTTCATGAAATACAATTTTATGAGACACTAATGCAGACGCGAACTAATCCCGACCTCTTCTTTCACTCACATGCGGTAGACATACTCCCGTGTCTAACGGGGTACTCTTCAAGGCCTGAAAAATAATTGCAAATTTTGGGTGAGTTTTGCGAACTCA
>JANKOE010000009.1:14979222-14994916 GCA_026284465.1 Erythroxylum citrifolium | reverse complement strand
TTAGGGCACTACTCTAACAATCTAACGGTACTGTACACACATAAGTCGACTTATAGGTGTACAAGTCGACTTATCAGTACCGAGCAAGCATAAGTCGAGTTACATCAGGATACAAATCGACTTACACTTACAAACATCACACACGACAATCACTATGGGAAAGGAGGTAGGTGATTTACACTTAAACACGTAAAAAGTAAGCACTTAAGGTAAGAGGAAAGTAGCAATTTAGCTAGAGGAATTTAAAGAAAACCAACGAAGAGGAAAAGAGAAGAAGGTTTCGGATAATGAAACTAAAGCAATCAAAACTCATCTTTTCATCCTTTCTATTTGGAGGTGTCGTGAATGAATGTAAGACAAGAACATTAAATGAGTTTAAGACACTTGTCACTTAATAAGAAAAAGACAAAATGAATTTCTAACTTTTAATAAAAGAACCCTGATGAGATTTAATCTTTAATCCATCCAATTCCAATGGCTCTAGTTACAATCCCAAAATCATTTACCCAATATCCTAGTGCCGTTGGGCGGAATTCTCGATACCGAAAACCAACCGGTTCGCCACTTGGCGATTTTTTCGGTCCGAAATTTCTTTTCGAAAAATTTCAGAAAAATTTCTACATTTCTCCAAAAATAGAAAACACATCACAATCCACTCCAAATAAATTTTCAAGCACAAAATCATATTTTTCCACAAAATTTTACATTTAAGCACATATACCGGGAAATGTCATAAATACATGTACAGTCATTTTCATGTGCAATTTCACTTTTCACATATCAGGAATGCATGAATATTTCAAAATAAATCCTAAACCCTCTTAACCCTTTGTCAAATTACCATTCTACCATTCCTATCGAGGGTGGGAAGTTACACAATGGGTATGATTTATTGCATGAACATAAGACATTCAAGAAGGATATAAGTGGCCTCAAAAAGTTTTTTTGTAGATTCAATATAGGTAGTGAAAATTGAATAAAATACTTGGAGCTCTAAAGAGTTCTAATGATAAATTGGTTTCAGCTATAAAGTGCACAATCTAAAAGCAAGACTATCTTTGAGAGGGGAAAGCACTTATATAATGAGCCTATGGATAAATATGTATAAATATCACATTCTCATCCAATATTCTATTTCATATTAAAAAGAGAATTTCATGCATTCATGTATTTTTCATATTCTAGTTATAAACATCAAGTCTTTAAAGACAAAAATAATAAGGACATAAAAAAGGCATGCGACAATCATAATATGGACCTCATCTATAACAATAGATTATTAAATATGCTCACATTTATTATAAACCTAAATTCAATTGTAATGGCATAACACAAACTCATAATCATTATAGTCCACCATACAAGTAGTTGACATATGTTCAAAATTCTCATTGGTCCCAATTTTATGAAAGGAACAAATGATATGACAATTCATACAAAATGCCTTCTCATTATAGAATGAGAGTTCCTAATTCTCCATATATCTAGAAGAGAATTTCATATCATACATATCATTTATCAATACCTAAAAATACATATAATCATATTCTTTTAATTCTTTCTCATATGGCACTAACAATTTTTACCATGTGAGGTATCATTTTTTTGGTGATTATGGTCATATAAAAATAAATTATTTTTTCAAACAATTCTTGTTAAGAAAAATGAAAAAATATATGGGATGTAAATGGTTTAAAGTCTAACCTCTAAACACTTAAGTTTGTTTGGGTACTTAGAACATATTAACTTTTTTTCTTACAAGTCAATATTAAGTAGCATAAAATAAATTATAAGAATTAATATAATCTCTATTAATATCAAATAAGGAACAACAATGGTATCTTTAAAAATTATTTGAAAAGAAAAATTATTATAGGCCCTTATATGAGTTAAATTAGGATATTAGTATAAAAAATAACTATTGAATCAATTGAAGAAGAAAAAGAAGTAACCTTTGGTAGTATATAAAAGGGTGTAAATACTTTCCTTCACATTGATGACAATTGAGAATATTAACTAGTCATGCATAATTAAGGGGAGAGCAAGAAAGGATTAATGCATGTACATAAGAGGAGAAAGGTATATTGATCTTCGAATTAGTACATGAACCATTTGAAAATTAAATCATTTTCAACAATCACTTTGCATGTATACTTTACCTATATAATAGGCTTTTTTTATAAGGGAGAGAGGGAAATGTTCTTTTTATTTTTTTTCCTATTCATACTTATAACTTTATATACCATATATCCTATTTAATTTTTATGAAAATGGGAAAGAATGATAATACTAAAATGCATTCAATCATAAAGCATGAATTAAAAGGGGAATATTCATTACGTATTGACATAGAGTGGGTTTATACAATATCATTTAGGGTTAATTACCAAAAAAAGCTCAAACTTTCGTCGATTTTTCAATTATAGCCCAAACTTTAAAAAGTAACAATAAAATGCCCAAACTTTTATTTTTTTAAAATTCTAGCTCAAACTTTAAAAAGTGACAATAAAATACTCAAACTTTCAATTTTTTCAATTCTAGCCCGACGTTAGTGTTTCTATTAAGTTTGTTGACATAGCTTGCCACGTGTTTTAAAAACCGTAACTATTAATACACATAAGCCAAAATTAACACAATAAATGAAGATTAATGAAACGATATCATTTAATCATATAATTAAAACGACGTCGTAATTTAAAAATGACCTAAATCAGATTACGTAGCCCTGACAACCTTATGCTTTGATTTCAATTTTTTTCTTTCGTTTTCAGTTTATTCTCTCGATGCCCTCACCCTTCGATTTTTAGATTATACAGTCTCGAAACCCTCACACTAAGAGCATCAGGAGAACAAACTAAAACGAAGAGCTTACTAATGTAGTACGCTATAATACGAGAGTAGCTTAGGGCGTCAGAAGAACAAACAGAAAATTAAGGTCTGAGGCCATGGGAGAATAACAGATAACGTCGGGCTATAATTGAAGAAAATTGAAAGTTTTAGCATTTTATTGCTACCTTTTGAAGTTCGGGCTAGAATTGAAAAAAATTGAAAGTTCGAACATTTTATTATTACTTTTTAAAGTTTGGGCTATAATTGAAAATTTGACAAATGTTTGAGATTTTTTTGGTAATTAACTCTATCATTTATTTTTATACTATATATATATTGATTTGACATAAGGATAGTTTATTTAATATCATTTATTTTCTCAAATATCTCCAAATATCTTTTATTATAAAAAAAGAGAAGATTATTAGACCAATTGAGGCTTTAACTCATGATTCTGATAATAAGAAAATATGTTACTACCAATATTTTCATCTTTGATAATACTAGTAAGTTAGTTTATCAAAGATTGAAGCAAATGGTAAAATATCAAGTTTAATGAAAAGGAAATATGAGTAAAGGAGTCAAATTGAATCAATTGAGCAATCAAAAGATGGAGGAAATAAGCAAATTAGACCACATATACAATTCAATTGTGTTATAAATAAATTCAAGTAAAGATCCTTATAATCTTTCTTGAAACGTTATTTTTCCATTTTAATAAATTAGGAGTTTAGTATGATTACGAGACATAACGTATATATCATTTCATAATCATTATAAACATTCCAGATTATAAATCAAGTTAGAGACTTCTTACAGAACTTTCATCGAACACTTGGTACATTATTGAAATTCATCTCTACTTAGTTTCAAACCTGTTGTCTTCTTCCATTATTCACCAACGTAACCACACAACAATAAATAATGACTCATTAACAACCCAAATAAACCTTTATGGCTCAATCCACAACAACATCAACACATCTAACATACAACCATTCACATACAAAAATTGAAGATAAAAAATTAACCTAAGAGTAGTAAGTGGACAACTAACTTTGAGACAAAAAACCCAACACAATGAAAGCAGTTGGTGGAAGAATGAAAGAAGATGAGCAGATGGAAGAAGATATGCAGAGAAGTATACGAAAAAGAAGAAAAAATTGAAGAAGACGATAGGGGGCTCGGGAATCTAATTTTACTAAGAATAAAACAACGTCGTTTACTAGAAAATTAAACAACACTATCGACGTCGTTTGATTTTATCAATGGAACGACAATTTTGTTGGTAATTTACTAATGGAACTAAACTCTGTTAGTAAACTCCGTCTTTTATTTCTATCGCCAAATATTACCATCTATTTTTATGAAGCCTTTTACTATTTCTTTGTTAAATTCTGTCGGCAAATTTTTGCAGATAGATTCTCTCCACCTTAAACGATGGATTCTTTTTCCGTCGCAAAATATCATTTTTTGATAAGTTTATCGACGGAATTAAATTTCCATCATTAATTTACTACAAAATTATTTCTGTCAGTAATTTATTATTTTCTTATAGTGGTTAGTTTTGTCTCAATCCATGATTCAATATTTTTTTGGTAATTCAGAAGATTTTGTACAGATTAGAAAAGTTATATACAACACTGGAGACTACTTGAGCAGTAATCTTTTACCTAAGAAAAGGAAACATAAGATAAATACACGAGGAAGCTACAACACTTCTTTATAACAACACAAACAGCTGAGATTAACTACATCCTTCCTACCAAGAAAAACTTGAAGGAGCTAGCTCATCTACCCAATAACAAGCTTATCAACAAACAATTTATAGCTCTTTTAATCAACCATCAATTAACAAACTCTTGAACATTCCTAAAATTAAGCAAAAGCAAAGAGGTAACTAACAAAAGATAGTTATCTTGTTTCATTTTGTGAGTTTTGTGATCAAGATAGAAGAACAAGTTGATGAGTTTTTCCATGAGGGCATTGTACTAAGTTGACGATGGGTTTTTTTCCTTAAGGCTATGTTTGGTTAGGGTTTATTAATGGAATGAAATAAAATATAATATTATTTCATGAGGAGAGTCTATAATAAAATGGAATGGAATGGGATAGAAAAGGAAAGTTTCATATTACATCTCATTCCATCCTAAACAGTAAAAATGAGAAACTTCCAATTCGGGAGGTTTAGGATGGAATATAAATTGATAAACAACTTTTCACTATATTACGTTATTAACCCTTTCATCCTTCCTAAACAACAATTTTATAATATTATATCCATTTATATTCAATTCCATAATAAAATATTTTATTTCATTAAAAACTTTACGTGTAACCAAATATAGCCTAAAAATCAAATGAATTTGTCTATAACCCAACGAAACGAGGTAATTTACCGACGGAACTAAACTCCACCAGTAAACTCCGTCGCTTATTTCTTCCGCCAAACATTGTACCCTATTTTTACGATAACTTTTAGTATTCCGTCAGCAAATTTTCGCAGATAAATGCCCTCCACCTTTACCGATAGATTCTTTTTATGTTGCAAAATACCATTTTTCTCGACAAGTTTATCGATAGTATCGATAGAATTAAATTTTCGTCGCTAATTTACTACAGAATTATTTCTATCGGTAATTTGTTATTTTCTTGTAGTTGTCAGTTTTGTCTCAATCCATGATTCAATCTTTATTTATTACCTCTCGGACATTCCTAAAACTAAGCAAAAACAAATAGGTAACTAACAAAAGATAGTTATCTTGTTTCATTTTGTGAGTTTTATGATCTAAGATAGAAGAAACAAGTTGATGAGTTTTTCCATGAGGCCAATGTCACTAAGTTGATGATGGGTGTTTTTTTTTTCTTAAAGCTATGTTTGGTTGGAGATTTACTAATGAAATGAAATGAAATGTAATATTATTTCAATTTTTGGAAGAAGGTTTATAATATAATTGAATGGAATTGAATGAAATGTGATAGAAAAGAGGGTTTCGTATTACATCTTATTTCATCCTAAATAGTAAAAATGAAAAACCTCAAATTTAAGAGATTTAAGATAGAATATAAAATGATAAATAATATTTTACTATATTTCATTATAAACCCTTCTTATAAACGACATTTCACTATATTACATTATGAATCATTCCATCCTTCTTAAACAATAATTTTCTAATGTTATATTCATTGACATTCCATTCGATATTATAAACCACTCTATTCTATTAAAAATCTTTCGTCCAATTAAACATAGCTTAAAAATCAAATGAAATTGTCTGTACCTCAATTAATAGAAAAATATGGCAGCAGCTCCTTTTTTAGTATATTAAGAAACTGCTTGATATAAAAATAAGAGTTTTTACAAGGGATGTCATATTAATATTCTGGCAAATTTAGAAAAATACAAAATAAAACCAGTGTGTGTGTTAAAAACATGTGAAGTGATTAGTTTTCCATCTTCGTCTTGTGTCTATGTATTGGCATCCCTTAAACGCCCGGTCTTCGTCCACCATATAAATACAAGTGACTGATGTAGAGCTGGCCACGACAACAGTTCTTGGATTAGATGTAGTGTTTGTCCCGTTTCTCCTTCTCCAAAAGTAGCTTATTACACCTTTTTTCTTAATATAGCTAAAATGTAAAATTCTAATTGTTGTAATAAAAATCAATTGTCATCTTTTAAGGAGTTCGGATCTTCTGTCTAATATTATAGTGTCTTATTGTGTCCAATAAATCTCAGTCATTTATTTATATAAATCTCGTATAGATCCTGCGTAGATTCCACATAATAAATAAATGAGATTCTATGAAATAAAATAAGACAAAATAATATTAAACAGAAAATCTGAATTCTTTTTCCGAGCAACAACACAGTCATATGTTAAGGCCAGAAAAAGCAGTAACACATCAAGTGAAGCGAAGCGACTACTTGTTGCCTGCTTGTTCCTTTCAATTGTTTTGCTATTTTATAATTTACTTATTGGTACTGTTTCGATACCTCAGACCTCACATGTACTAGACACCAAGTGACTCTGTCACGCCTTCAATCAATGTGCTGTGGAGGTCGTTAAAGATTCCACGAAATTCAATTTTCTGTTTCTTGTCTTTGTACTTGAAAAGCAACAACTCCATATAAAACAAGCAGAGCCTTCAAAACCTCCTTTTGGATACCAGGACACGCTAGTACCTCTACTCCAACCCCTTCTCGTCCTCCTTTTCTTGTTCCTTAAAGACTTTGCTCTCCCTCTATACATCTTTTCACGTCAACAGTGACTGACGTTTGTCAGTTCATTTGTTCAAACCAATTAAATACAACTCCCAGAAGCTACTCCTTTACATTGGTATAAAGGGTATCCCTCAATTCGAGATTTGTTTCTTTTTATTTATTCAATTGGTAAGAGTTCTCTCCAAACTGGGTTTGTTCGACTTTCGAGAAAATCGGGGAAAAACGAAATCTTGGTATGTCAGTTCGTTGACTATGCATGGTTGTCCAGTTCATTTATGTTTGTGTTTGTGAATTTGGTTGAGTCTATTCCTTTGAGTAGGTCAGGCTGATATTGATTTGTTTATATAGAGGGAAGTTGCGTTAGCTTTGTTAGACTAATATGTACCTTGCCTTCAACTCTTTTTTTTTTTATAAAAAAATTTCTTCTTTACCTGTTCTCCAGAAACTTTTAGGTAAAATTGTGGTTACTGGGCCATAGTCTTCGATTATTGTCTTCGAAGAATGATTTCTGTTACGATTCATTTTTAATCTTGAAATGTCTGGTTCAAGCAAGTTCTGTCTGATTTCAGGTTTGTCATTCATTCTGTCATAAAGCTTTTTATTGTGTGTATTGCTGATTTCCAGGTTCCTGTTAATAGGATGGCGGCAACATTGGCTTCACAAAGCTGTTATTGCCGCAACAATTATTCAATGGGTCAGGGGACAGTATTGGAAAATCTCAGTTTCTTGGGTTCAATTCCCAACTCATTTGCAAAATTTGAGAAGCAATTATGCACCAAGGATTGGACTAAAAAGTTGAAATTTCAAGTGGAAATGCAACAGATTGAGTCTTCGGCGTCAAGACCAGGGACCAACAGAAAGACAGTCAAAATGGTACCCGCCAGCGAGGTAACAAAGAAAGCGACCCTTAATGGAAAGAAAGTAGAACTAGTAAATGGGACAAATCGGGTTATTAATGGAGCAAGTATAGTTAAAAAGGATCCTGCTGCTGCAATTGTTAAGAGACCAAGATATAGAGACACAGGCAAGCTCCCACCATTGGAAGATTTAAAGGTTCTCCCCACTGATGAAGGTTTTAGCTGGGCAAATGACAATTACAATGACATACAAAGGAGTATTGATGTTTGGTCTTTTGTTCTTTCATTGCGTATTCGTGTGTTATTTGATAATGCAAAATGGGCATATGTAGGAGGCTTTACAAAAGAAAAGCAGGTAAATCTCGCAGTTCATTAAACTTTCTGGGTGATATGGCTGTCAAACAAACCAAAATCATGCTTACAGTTTCCATTTATTTACGTCTCTAAATTATATTAATTTGACAATAATGTCTGTTGTTTGCTTTTTTCTCCACTAAAATGTTGTGCAGAAAATTCGAAGGCAAAAGACTGCTTCATGGCTGAGGGAGTGTGTATTACAGCTTGGTCCAACCTTTATCAAACTTGGACAATTATCTTCTACTAGGTCAGATCTATTTCCAAGAGAGTTTGTTGATGAACTTGCCAAGTTGCAGGTACCTCTTGATTCCAGTTTGTATTGGTTTTGAATAAGATATTCTTTCACTTCTGTGCGATTATTGCTACAGTGGCATCATTTATTTCTATGTACACAAATGATACCATTGTTGACCTATCTCTGTTCTATGTTCCAGGATAGGGTTCCAGCATTTTCACCACAAAAAGCAAGAAGCTTCATTGAGAAAGAACTGGGAGTTCCCATCCATATTCTGTTCGAGGAGTTTGAAGATCAACCCATCGCTGCAGCTAGTCTTGGTCAGGTGCTAGATTAATGTTAATGTCAAAACTGGGACTCCTATTATGTTAGTTGTTGCACTTTATCCAGATTGTAGTTGGACATATTATTAGTGTTCTCTACCTTCAACGTCACTCTTAATTGGTTTCAAACAGACAATTGTATTATGATAAAAATAAGCATTGAGACTCCATGTAAATAATGGTATGACAGTATGAAGCAAAAATTGGACATTCTTCCTGTCCAACTAAATAAGACAAAATATACAATTTATCAGCATTCACTCGTGAAAAGATCTTCTATGATTCTAACCTGCTCCAGTAAACTTATGAAACTTCCTTTAAGACTTAAGAAAAAATGTCTCTTTTATGATGTCATTTTGGAAATGGTATGTGTTGTAGTTGACCATGGTGTTTATCTTCTTATAGATGACCTTATGCCATTGCTTTAGTGTTCATATATGCCTATCACACTGATTTATTTCTTTATTTCAACTGTTCCTTTGTAGATTGTAGATAGAACATAAATATACTGTGTGTTATCTTGTTGACACCAATTCCTAGATGGTAAAGTGATTAATACGTAGAGATTATATCATGGAATTTTTGATATAGAAACTGAAAGTATTGCTGCTGCTGGGAAAAAAGTCAAGTGCACTGCCAAAAAAGTGCATTTCTACCTTAAACTTTATGAGTTCAACTGTGATGCCCATATAACTAGTGAATTGAGATGGCTTAAGTGCTTCACATTCTTTTTTGGTGAAGCTGACTGCAAATTTTCTCTTGTTTCTAGGTGCATCGGGCTATCCTGCATAATGGAGAGAAAGTAGTTGTGAAAGTTCAAAGGCCTGGTCTTAAGAAGCTTTTTGACATTGATTTGAGTTAGTGACTTTGATTTGTTATCTTTTAATCATAATGTGATTTCGCTTCCTTGTTTATATTTCACATGCCTACTTTGGTTCATGAAACTCTATGATGCAAAAAATTTAAAGCCTATCAAAAAATGAAAAAGAAAAAATTAGTCAACCATAAGCTTTAATTTGATGGGATGAAGGATTAGCTGACAACAAGGACAATATGAGCTGAAATTTAGATTATGTTATGATTTCTTATTAGATAGGAAGTAGTAGTTTTAGATATGTTATTCTAGCTGTTCAAGACGTACACTCAAAAAAATGTTTAGAATAGGATTTAAATTTGTAGGGACCCTTTCTTTCGAATGCTAAGAATTTCTCGGTAAATATGTGGGCACTCGCCCTTTAATAACAACATATCCTGAAATTTTTTCTACAAATTTGAGTTTTTAATTAGAAGATGTGATGCTTTCTTCTAAGAGTGATTTTTAGACCTTATGAGCGATTCCTAGTTTCCTACTCTTCATTTTTTATACTTCTCACTAAATTTCAGCAATTCTAACCTTAAGTTTTAGCAATCAAAACCATAAATTCTAACTATATTAAACTTAAATTTCAACCATATTAAACCCTAAAATCCTAGCCTAAAATTTTCAGCAATTAAACCTTAGAAAACCCTCAGTTATACCAAATCTAAAATTTCAACGTTTTAAGCTAAAATTGAAAATGAAAACTTTATATTCTAGCTTCCTAATATCAATCATATTTCCTAATTTTGTGAGTCATATTTCCTAATTTTGTGAGTCTTACTACTAGTTAACATTTCTTCTATTTGTTCTATATCAATTTGGTATCAGAGCTTTGGTTTACAATGTGACATTTAGTGGAAAGGCGTATAGAAGAATACTTGGTGATTAAGAGCGAGGTGAAATAGTTTTGAGAATTATGAAAAAATTGGACATTGAAGATCTTTGATCACAAGGTGCTTCAAAAACCAACTTGCATGTAAAAATTCCTACAGAAAAGTATGTTCAACAATTTTTGGAGAGACCAGACAACCCTGGCATACATTCCCCAAAGGTCAAAACTCATATAAGAAAAAATTATGCAAACTAATAGCCTGTATTTGATGCTAAACATAGAGAAGATGGTAACAAGCAAGATGAAGGGACTGATATTGATTAACCTGTAGTGAAAGGGAAAATTTTTGCTAAACATCTAAATTCTGATTTTGATTTCTCAAACTCTGAGGAAGTGTATATTATGGGTGGTGAAATTATTGACACCTCTCCTTCAGCGAATCAATTAGAATTTTCAAGCCTAGATGTAGAAGGTGCTCAATTACTTAATGGCATGGAGAGTTTGCACTGGACGGTGATCATGGCATGAAGAGTTTGCAGTGGGAGATGATCAAAGCGTTAAAGACGAAGAAAAATAGAACCACGTGGATTCTTTGGCAAACTCTAAAGCTAGAACAACTGAACAAGATAAAACTCTTAAACATCAAGATGGAATGCTTGAACAAGAGGTTGAAACCCTTGAACAACAAATCAAAACACAAGAATTACATGTTGAAACAATAGGAAAGTAGGCCAAAGGAATAGGACAGCAGGATAAAATAATAGAACAAGTAGATTAAAAGATTAACCAGCTACTACTAAGAGTTCAAGAGCTTGTGGGCTCAAAATTTGATGATGTCCTTGCTACTGTTAATGAAGATTATGTTGCAATAGGCGATGATTGTGAAGTAGATTTGCATGCAGATGCAAAAATAACACAACATAGGAATAAAGGAGAAGTTATGAGTGCACTTGCAAAGTCAAAATTCAATATGACAAGAAGTTAATGAATTTGACTACAAGAAGGAACAATATTTTTTTTTGAAAATGTGTGTTCTTGATGCCTATATAGTAGAGAATTCATGTGGTTTTGTTACGAAACCATCTACAAATATAATGGTATATGTGTCTTCTTGATGCCTATATAGTAGAGAATTCATTTGGTTTTGTTACGAAACCATCTACAAATATAATGGTCAAGACTTATGATGTTGTCCACACTACTAAACTATTCTTCAAAGAGGTTGTACGTTTCCATGGATGACCTGTAACCATCATCTCTAATTGTGATGTGAAGTTTATGGGTTATTTTTGGAGAATTCTATGAAAAATATTGAACACTAAGCTTTAATTTTCAAGTTCCTTTCATTCCCAAACCGATGGACAATCAAAGTTTGTGAATAGAAGCTTGAGAGACTTATTAAAATGTTTGGTTGGAGACAATATGAATAATTAAGGCCTACATCTTCTTATGGCAGAATTTGCATACAACAATTCTACAAATAGGTCAATTGGTAAGAGTCCTTTTGAGATAGCTTTTGGAATTCAACCAAGAAAGTCTATTGATCTAGCTTCTTTACCATAAACAGCACGAGTTAGTGTTGAAGATGAAGGTTTTGCACAACATATGAAGAATATCTTTGATGAGATATGACGAAAGATAACAACCAGAAACTTGATTTATAAAGAATATGTTGATCAACATTGTATATTGGTGGAATTTAGTGAAGGGCATGTGGTGATGGTATTCGTCCAAAGCATTTTTCAAAAAGAAAATATAAGAAAATTCATTCACACAGTACCAGACCTTATAAGATTCTCAAGAAGATAAGTACTAATGCTTATGTTTTGGAATTACCAAGTGACATGGGAATTAATCCTATCTTTAACATTGCAAACTTAACTATTTATCGTGGACATGATTGTATACAATCTCCTACAATAATAGTAAGAATTTCAATTATTCGTTATCTTCAAGAGACGCTAGAGAATATTCTTTATGAACAAATTGTAGCTATAAGATCTTAAGGATATTGACGATTGCTTATTAAGTACAATGGAAGGTTAATTTCTAACAGTGCTTGAATTTTAGAATCTGAATTTAAGAAGTTAAATCTAGAGCTATATGATCAATATTTGTCACATTCTACGTCGAGGATGACTTTAGACAAGCCAAAAACTTGATGCAAAAGAATTTAAAGTCTATAAAAGAACTTTGGGTAAAAATTAGTCAACCACAAGCCTTAATTTGGTAAGATTAAGGATAAAAATTAAGTTGACAATAAAGACAATAAGAGCAAAAGTTTAGACTATGTTAGGATTTTTTATTAGATTGGAAGTAGTAGTTTTGAATATATTATCCTAGTTGTTTAGAACTTACACTTATAGAGTTTTTTTTAGAATATGATTTAAATTTGTTAGGGACCATTTCTTACTTCAATTTTTTAAGAACTTCTGTACAAATATGTGTGTACTCAGCCCTTCAATAATAACATTTCCTAATTTTTTTTTATAAATTTGAGTTTTCAATTAAAAGATGTGATGCTTTTTTTAATAGTGATTCTTAGAGTCCTGTTGTTTTTGTTCCTCTCTACACTCTAGCCATTCTATCCTAAAGCTCCGGCAACTAAAAAACCCTAAATTCTATCAAACCTAAATTCTAATCATAATAATCCTTGAAATCCTATCATAAAATTTCTAGCAATCAAACCCTAATAAAACTTAAGTATATCAAATCTGAAATTTCAGCATTCCAAGCCGAAATCCAAACCTAAAACTTTATATTCTAACAGCCAAATATCAGTCATATTTCTTAATTTTGTGAGTTTTAGTTGCTAATTAATAATTATTCTAGTTGTCATACATCATTCTGTTATTATACCATGAGGTTTTTCTTACAAAAGAATTTCTATTGTTTTAATGTAATTTGCTGTACTGGAGTAATGATAAAGTGAGACAGAAAACTAAGAGATTGTGATTTACTGGTTTGACAGAAAAAAATGGAAAATAAAAAAGATGACTGATGTGCACATAATGCAGAGAAAGCGTTATTTTCAAGCTATACTTTTGCAAACCATAAACCAGTGAAGCATCAAGGTGTGAACTGAAAAATGATTAGCTGTTTAATGAAAAATCATATAAATGAGCTTGAACATCAGTGACTTTGTGACCTTTGAGCTAACTTTTGTATATCATGTGCATTAAATATGTTCAAAGGATCATGGAACTGACTCGTCTAAATTTAAAGTTTCGATCTTCTTTATGACTGTAAATTCCTTTTATCAGGAAATTTGAAGCTGGTAGCGGAGTATTTTCAGAAAAGTGAAACTCTTGGTGGTCCCACCAGGGACTGGATTGGTATATACGAAGAGTGTGCAAGGTAAGCAGCTTACACTTGTCATATAAGCAGCTAGTAGTATTATAAAGCGAAAAACTATTATCAATATTAACTGATTGATGAAGATCCTCCAGGGCTGAAACCTCATGTTCTTGATACTGCTCTTTATTTTTGCCTTTTTATTTCTACTTGCTATTCTGACATGGTGATTTTCAACTTGACAGATAATGATAGATATTGATGGAACAAGATTTTAGCTACATATTGAATATCATAGTGGAGCTACATATGATGCTAATTGATATTGTCTCCATTAATTTGAGAACCTATATTGATTTCAGGATATTGTACCAAGAGATTGATTACATTAACGAGGGAAGAAATGCAGACAGATTCCGCCGAGATTTTAGGAATATAAAATGGGTCCGAGTTCCAGTATGTTTCTTGCTACAAGCTTCTTAATATATCTTTCCTGCTTGATCTCATTGGCTACATCTATCGATTTATGTTAATTCTAGAATGTTCAGTTAATACAATTTACTGATTCTTATCTTGTAAACTGGCTTTTCCTCAATGCAGAATGTGTTTTGGGACTATACCGCAACAAAAGTATTGACCTTGGAGTATGTACCAGGTTTCAAGCTAAACTTAAGTACCTTCGAAATCCAAGAAACAAGGAATTTAAATTTTGAGTTTGCTCTCACAAGATGGTTTTGAGATGACATTTTCTTCTCTTGTATGCAGGTGTCAAAATAAATGTGCTCGAAAAATTAGACAAACGAGGATTTAGTCGTTCTCGAATTGCCTCACGGGCTATTGAAGCATACTTGATTCAGGTATGGAGTACTAATACTGCTTATGTTCATTAATTTAACAAATTAATCCATATGTTCTATTCATTGGCTATAATGTCTTGGAATACCCTGCATTCCTCATTGTTGAGATACCATTCACTACCATTTGACTGCTTATGGTAGATATATTTTGATCATTCATTGGATTTTATTCATGATTCAGATTTTGCGAACTGGTTTCTTTCATGCGGATCCTCATCCTGGAAATCTTGCCATTGATGTGGATGAAGCACTCATATATTATGACTTCGGTATGATGGGAGAGATTAAATCTTTCACCCGTGAAAGATTACTTGAACTTTTCTATTCAGTTTATGAGAAAGATGCGAAAAAGGTTTGACATTTTCCTTTGTTGTATGCATTCTCTGTAAAATGGTAGGTTAGTCTATTGAGTTAAGAAGCCCGGGTTAAATGCAGATTTTTTAAGAGGTTTGTTTGTACAATTTTTTAGTAATATCTGATATGATGTTGATGCTTGTAGAAAGTAGTGTGTGATTGTATTGTGCTTTTCAACCTCCAATATGTCAATAACACTGGGACCCTTTGTATCTTTCTTTCTTCGTCTCTTTGCTGACCTTGTACTTATAATATAAGGAGGAGTGTTATTGTGCGTGCCTATTTGTTAGTGCTAGGAAACATAGGATGTACTGAGTAACAGAAATGACCATGGATCTCCAGCTTTTGCCACTAGTTAATAATAGGCTCATTCTGTCCATAAGTATGAATACAAACTTCTGTCAAAATTTATTTCTAAATCTTTTTTAGTTATAAGACGCAAACACTCTGTGATTTATTTGATTTCTCAATTTCCATTAGTGTTTAATATTTGAAAAAAAAAAGCTTTTATACTTTGTTATAAAGATTCATTCATCCCTTCTGTTAATTTTTCTCATTAAAAAACTGTTAGAATCCAAAAAACAAGTAAGGAAAATAGGTATTTTTCTATAGATTTCAGTAAACCTAATACAAATGGTAACCTGGATTTCGAGGTCCCCCTCCAGCCTA
>JANKOE010000009.1:14947648-14967900 GCA_026284465.1 Erythroxylum citrifolium | reverse complement strand
TAACTTATAATGTTAAATAAACTGTCCTAGCGTTAACTGATAATGTCAAAAATCACCAACATTAAAATTATTTAGTACTACCTCTACCTGCAACCTACGTAACTTGCAATCTTGGAGCTTGTAATCTTGGAGTACTTATTACCTACAATTTTAGAACTTGCTTAATGTTTACTCTTCGAAACATTACCAACGTTAAATTAATTTTGAGTGGATTAATTATATGCTGTGGGAGTCAAAAGCCAAAATATGGGATTGGGGACCTACAATTTTAGAACTTGCTTAATATTTACTCTTTGAAACATTATCAACGTTAAATTAATTTTGAGTAAATTAATTATATGCTGTGGGAGTTAAAAGCCAAAATATGGGATTAGGGGGCCCCCTTTTCAACGTGGGCCTTGGGCAGGTGCCCTGCTGGCCCTTGCCCAGGGCCGACACTGGGTGTTATGCTCAATCATCAATCTTGCTTAAGGAGCTTTTATTTAAAGGAGACATATTGTAAACACATTTATTGGCTCAAAAATTAATTCAAAAACTACAAACATTTCTTTAAGAGTTGTGACATGGATATTTGTCATACACTTATTAGAGACATTTAGATTTCCCTCTACATTCATCAAATGGATTGGAAAGTGCATTTTGACTATCTTCCATAATACATAGATCAATGGTGAACCTACTCCCTTGATAAAGGGAACTAAGGCTTGAGACATAAAGACTTGATATCTCCTTACTTGTTTACATTATGTATTGAGGTGTTAATAAAGCTAATTGACTACAATGTAAACCTTGGTGGAAAGTTCAAGTTTCAAAACAAATGTAAAATAGTTGAGGATCTTTAACTTTTCATTTACTGATGACCTACTTCTACTTTGTACTGCAAGACCTAATTCAATGAACACATCAAATTCTCTACATATCTTCAATAATCTCTCAAGTCTTTACATCAACAAATACAACAAACAGTCTATTTTTCTCTTTTGGAACAAGTCAGTTAGTAGGTTAGCTCTCTGATATGTTAGGTCTACAAATAAAAAAGCCTCCTCTCACCTATTTAGGAGTGCTAGTTATCAATAAACAACCATCTTTCAAGGATTGCCAGCACTGCTTGATAACAAGAAAGAAAAAAGGATTGATCATTGGAGCAATCAATGTCTTTCTTTTACAGGAAGGGGACGACTAATTATTTCAGTATTTACTCAATGCATAAGAAAAGATGTTGAGGAATTTCCTCTATTGCACTCCTAAAAGTGAAGGAGACATGAGAATCACTTTAATAAAGACAATAAAAAGATGTTAATTAATCCCTAAAAAGTAATCCCTGAATATAACGTCTCTTCTTTGAATGTGATTTTAACAAATCGATATGGGCCCATATTACTGCTTTATGTGATTGGAGGGAGCTAGGTACTACTATCTTAGCGATAACAGCTGGTCTATCAGCGCAACAACCTTTACGCCTTATTGTCTTAGGCGTCTGTATCTACAGGCTATGGGGGGAGCGAAACCTTCGGCACTTCAAGTCTCAAGCTTCCACTAAAGATGGTCTGCTATTCTTATTAATTGGAGAGACTCGAGAGATTCTGTTGACTAAGAACTTATCTCACCATTGCAGCACTATTATCTGCGCAACATTCAGGATATAGGCTTACCTAAATCAGCTTTGGATATGATTCCTAACGGCTCACGCTAGATCTGTTTAGTTCTTAAATAGGTCTAGTTCTTTTTTTCCTTGCAAATTTTGTATTTGATCTTTCCTTTGAGCTCCCTTATTTATTCCTTGTAATATTCTTTTCTTACTAATCAATTTTCATTTTCAAAAAAAAAAGTAATAACTTTTGTATAACAAAATCTATAGCCGACTCTTTTAGGACCTCTTTATATGGGGACCTATTCTTCTGTCCCCAATAACTCTGCCCCTGTGTACCCCTTCAATCCAAGCCATTCATGATCTCAAGGGCTTTATATGGTCAGCAAGCCGATAATATGAGGTCTATGCTACAAAACCAGGCTAAGGAATTTAAGGCAATAAATGGTCATACAATAACATGGAGTTCTCTATAACAATTAATGATGCTTCGAACTTCAATCCTAATGGAACTATGGTGGAGACACAACTCAGGGGAGTTAACACATAAGAAATGTCAATCGATAGTTAAGACCCTTGACTCCTAAAGTCCCCTAGTTCAGGCTAGTCTAGTGTAAACATGACCTCGCCAAAGCTTTTTTTACACTATGTTTGGTCATGAGAAACAAATTGAACACAATCAACAAAGTCAAAAGCACAAATATCCTTAGCCTTACCTATCAATTATGCAACCAAGAATCTGAATCTATAAAGCATTTGTTCTTTCAGTTTCAATTTTCAGCAAACATATGAAAGAAAATTTAACAGTTATGCAATCTTCATTATCATGTATTCAGCATGTCTATTCTCAATGTTGACCATGAAGTACACCATGTTACATGGTAGCTGATTCCTCTCGTCTTAATTTCACTTGTAATCAACCGTTCGTCTGTTCCTAAAAGTCCTATAAGAAAATGGTAGTACGGAAAGAAGTAATACCATTATTACAGAAAGTAGTAATATGAGTCGATAAAGTTCACTGTAGCCCTTGTCAGAGGTAAAATGGTATACCGTATACGACATCAATGACATTTCAATTACACAGTCAATAAAAGAGAAGACGTACATCAACTAGACAAGTCGTCTATCGTCCCTAAATTGACTTCAAACAACTTTTCCATTTCCTACATTAAATAATGTTGCTGACTATAAATTGTGTAAGGAAATATCACGGTTGATGAAATGTTGTCCCTTGCTCATGATGATTATTTACAGGTGAGCTAACAACTGTTATATCCAAGCTGCTTCCTTCAGTCTCAGGGGCTACTTCCCTTACATCAGATATCCTTGACTCATTTGCCTGAATGTCACTCCATTCGGCATCTCCGACAGGCCGAACATTAGTTTGATCCAGTGCCATGTGCACAACACTCTCCCCAGGAACTGAAACTGCTTTAGATACACTAAGACACGCTTTATCCACATTCTCTTCAGAAGAGTCTACATGCTTAGTCAAGGGAAGTGTATTGCCACCAGTATCTGAGGCTGAGGCCTTCTCAAAAACTTCCTTTGTATTAACCTGCTGCCTACAAAAAGGAAATAGTGGCACATAAAAGTTCAACCCACCATGAGAGATGAATTATCAATTCCAACTATTTCCCTCTTTCAATGACCAAAAAAAAATAGTGTGTATAAACAAGACTTGGAAATAATAAACTTCTAGTCTGCTACAAGGAAAGAGATCTTTTTTTACTAACTGCGATGTCACATTCTTGATCTCAAAATGGAAAACATTATGGACCCTTAGTATTCTTCCATTAAAATATACATGGGCACCAATATGGCAATCCTCTTTGGTTGTCCCAATTATGTGTTGCCTAGAGTTTACAGAAAATAACTTACTCTCTCACAGATTATGAATACAGGGTTATTTTCTCCTCAAGTATGCAAGCCTTGCGCAAAGTAAAAGTGGAGAAGGGATTGGGGCAGAATGGATTTCATATGCACTTGAGAGGGTTTTAGGCCAAACCTTTGAAGTTGTGCCTGTAGCATATTCACAAATGCTATAAGCTCTTGTTTTTCCTTCACAGCAGCTGTTTCTTTCTCGTTAGCCTCCTTGATTCTAGCTGCAGCATCAGCTTCTGCTACCCTGACCCTTTCCTCTGCTCTAACGACTGCTCCTTCTAATATCACAACACGCTCTCTAGCCTTAGCAATCTCAGTCCGCCACAAATGTGCCTCCTGAAGAGCAGAATCTCTCTGTTTAATTAGTTGATCTCTTTCTTTACTAAGGGCCACGACCTTTTCTTCAGATTCTTTCAGCTATATGCATGCAACAAACGAAAACCCAATTAGTCTGTTATTACAGTCAAGAGTGCCACCCCTAACTCTGGATGATCCATCGACAACAACAGTGCTACAACAATTTTTTTTCTTTTTCTTTTTTTTCGGTTAAGCATCAGAGTTAAAAAAGAGTTCAAATAAAAAAGCTGCAAAAGAGGTAAAAACCACCAAAAGGAAAAGAAAACAGATTAAAGTAGTGATATCAACCACCAGCATAAATATGGGTATTGTAACACTTCAATCACAATTTTCATTTCAATCTGTCAGCAGAAGCGAAAGGAGGAGATCATCCCAAAAAACAAACTGTATGATATGCATGTCGAACTAGGATCTGATCAACCAAAAACTGGGAAGACAATAATTGATACCTTCAACATAGATGAGTCCAGCTGCTTCTCTGAAGCTTTTGATATACGCTCAATTTCAGCACAAGCAATTCTTCTCTGTTCATCCATAGTATGTGCAGCAGAAGCTGCTGCCTCAGCAGCTTCAGCAGTCTCTGACAGTTTGTCTGCTATGTCTTTTATAGTTGAATCACGGGCACGAATGTCCCGAGCCAAATTCCGTAGCTCCTCATCCTTGACCTTTAGTGTCTCCTGCATTTTATACTTACTTGTAAAACAAAAGCAGTGTGAACAGATGATCAAAAAATAAAGCTTTTCTATGGGAACAAGAAGAGAATGGTAGCAAGCCAGGTCAGGTAGAAAACAATAAAGCATTCACTTATGATATGGTGGACTTGTGAATGGAAAGCTAACTTGTACTGATGTACCAAAAGGTAATGATAATGAACCACACTGTGCAAGAAATACCCTCCTTCCATCAGCAAAACCAGGACCTGAAGGTTCACACCCCATAAAGCATGAAAAAAGAAAAAAGGGCCAACTCCTACAGATAAAAGATTTGAGAACACTTAAACAGATCGTGAACAAATGTGTCCACCTTTTTTCCTTATTATCGAACTCAGGAGAACCTACATCACCAAATTGATATTCCGTTCAAGTTTAAAGACTTGAATTCCAAATCTAACATGCTAATTTTATAATGCCTGTTGATATGGAGTTGACTGGTTCTAGGAGATATAATCCCAAAACCTCTCCCAAGTGCTTTCTGTCTAATTTTCTGAAATATAGACACTATAACAATATCATATAGTTCTGAGAATATTTTGCATAAATGCAGTCCCCTTTATGTTATCATCTTGTAATATTCAATATATGTTGGAAGTTTGTTGTTTCATACTTTTAAGTCAAAACTTCATGTCCCTTCAAGGCATTGCATATGTAAGCAGCAATTGGCCCAACAATGTACTGACCATTAAGATTGGCTAGCAATCAGAATTAAGTATAACAGCACACTAGCAAATTAGTAAATACCTTCATGATTGTAAGATCGTCCATTGGACCATCAGTTGCCCTATTATTTACCATTCCTAAGGCATTTCTCAGAGATATTTGCATGGCTGCTTCAATTTCTTTAGAGCATTCCAGGGCTGTTGAATTTGCAGCAGCAACTACAGCAGCAACAGTTCCTAATTTCGCTGAACCACTCCCACTTAAGGAATTCACAGCCTCTTTGTGGGCCTTTAGAACCAGTTGTGTTGCACTGATTAATGGGAGGTCAAACAGTATAACATCAAAAGATCTTTAAACAATATTACAGATATAGTGCAACATAAACTCAAGGAAATTAAAAAAAAATTCAGATATGATACTGTAACGACGTGCTTAGGTTTAAAAGTATTTCCACCGTCAATGTATTACATCAAGCATGTAAATGGGCTCAATTTCTTTCTCTTTATGTTGGCTCCCAAACTAGAATGAAATCAACCTACAAAAGTATATTAACTATTTCTTCCTTGCATGTTGGGAAAATATACCAAAAAGAAAATCCAATGATACAGTTGAGGATGATGTGTTAGCACCCTTCCTAGTTATCAGCATGCTAGTATTAGTATTAGTCATCAGCCACTAAGACATTCAAACCCACATCCGTAGGGGTAAAATGGGGAAGGGAACAAATACAAATGCCACATAGGCTGGAGGTTAGGAATTAGTTACACAGAGAGAGTGAGAATGAGGAGGTACAGAAGATATATAGGATTCGGTATAGAGAGGGAGGGATCATTCATTCATATTCTGGAAATTATAGCTATTGTATTGGCCTGGAAACCACACTTCTAGGAGGAAAAGGCTAGTGTTGTACCTACTAAATACCTAAATAATACAATCTCTACTTCTGTTCTCTATCAATTGGTGCTTTCATTGAGAGGTTTAGAGGGCAGAGATTGTATGCCAACTAGAATGGAGGCTCGAGTATCAGCAACAGATGCGTCTCTTAGGAGGCAGGAATCATCCCTCTCAGCACAAGAGGGAATGATTAAATCGCATGACACCACTTTGAAGGATCTTCAATCGCAATTAAGCTCTCTGATGGCTAGCGTGGAGACGCTGGCCAAATCGCAACATCTACTATAGTCGGAGATGAGGGATGGGTTTCAATCCTTGATGGCCAGAAACTCGCAGAAACAGAAGATGGGCGAAGAAGAAGAACCATCGGCGTTTTCCCGCCTTGCATCCTCTTCAGCTAGTGGTGACAGAGCTGAGCACCTCTCTTCGGTTACCGCCGGCAACGACAGACCCACAGATGGACCGCAAGGAGCTGGGCATCGCCGACAAGTTGACCACGCTTCTTCGGCTGCTACAGAACGCGCATGGGAGGAATATAGGAATGTCGCGCGTAGGTCGACCTCCCTACTTTCCACGGGAATGACCCATTCGCATGGGTCACGAGAGCTGAATCCTACTTTGTGATTCATGAAATCCCTCTTGAGCTTCGTCTACCCATGGTTCAAATTTGTATGGAGGGATCGACGTTATATTGGTTCATGACTTTATGAGAGTTGGACCCACGGATGACTTGGGAGAGATTCAAACGATCGTTGTTCGATCGTTATGGGAGGAAGGACAAGGGTGACCCAATAGAAAAATTGAAGTCGATCTCCCAACTTGGTTCGGTGGATGAGTATATCGATGAATTTGAGAAAGTTGTGTCGCAGATTGGTCATTTTTCGGAGGAGTGGTATATGAGTTGTTTTTTGGGAGGCTTGCGTGAAGAAGTAAGAAACAGAGTTCGCACTCACGATCCCTCAACCCGAACTCGATTAATTTCTATTGCAAGGAAGGTTGAAAGGGAATTAATTGGTGAGGGAGTGACTCGGCCAGGAGAAGGGAGAAGAAAAACGGAGGGCCTTCATGTGATCCCTGGGTACCGAACAGGAAACACCCACACGTATCGTCCAAATCAGCCGAACCATGCAGTGGGGAATATTAAAAATGAAGTGAGGGAGCTACCCCATAAACAGAGAGACCCCACCACCGATAATCACCGAACAATGAATCCAAAATGGAGAGGCACGCGTAACTTGACTTACGATCAGCTTATGGAAAGGAGAGCAAAAGGGTTGTGTTTTAAATGTGGACATACTTTCGATCCTCTCTATCGCTGCCCAGACAAAGAATATAGGTTAATTATATGGGAAGGTGATGAAGCAGACGTGGGAGGAAGTCACCGAGAAGCACCAGTGGAAGAGGATCAGCAAGAAGAATGGGAGTTAGTGTGCAATTCTATAGAGTTCATGGAATTGGGAAGTGATCAATCCTCACCCCCGAAGTCGATGGTCTTAATAGGTAAGTTAAATGAATTGCCTATTGTTATAATGGTTGATAGTGGAGCTAGCCACAACCTTGTATCCTGAAGATTGGTTTAGGCTATGGGTATCACTATCACTTCAACCAGAACTTTTGGTGTTAGGTTGGGGGATGGACATCGATCCTTCTCACAAGGGCTTTGCAAGGAGATTAAGCTGGAGTTGAATGGAGAAGAGTTTAGGGTAAATGCATATGTGTTTGACATGGGAGGACCTGATCTAATCATAGGGGTTGCATGGCTAGAAATACTAGGGGTGGTGAAGGTTGATTGGAAGAGAATGTACATGTCATTTGATCGAAAGGGAGTAGAGGTTACTCTGCAGGGAATTCATGTGCATGCTTCTTCTCCCCTTGTACTGCAACCAATTTTGAAGCATCAAGAGTTGGAAGCTGAAGGATTGTTGTGGTCTTTAGAGATCGGAAGAACTCTACCTGATGAAATGGGAACCTTGAATAAGGGTCGAAGAGATGATTTGGGGGTTGTTTTATTCAATGGCTTGTTTGTTGGAAAGACACACCAGCAGAAGAAGAAGTGCAATTCCCTTGCATCCACCTTGAGGACAAGGTGCCTTTTGAGGAGGAAGGAATTGTTAGCACCCTTCCTAGTTATCAGCATGCTAGTATTAGTATTAGTAAACAGCTACTAAGACATTCAAACCCACATCTGTAGGGGTACAATGGGGAAGGGAACAAATACAAATGCCACATAAGCTGGAGGTTAGGAATTAGTTACAGAGAGAGAGTGAGAATGAGGAGGTACAAAAGATATATAGGATTCGGTATAGAGAGGGAGGGATCATCATTCATATTCCGGAAATTATAGCTATTGTATTGGCCTAGAAGCCACACTTCCAGGAGGAAAGGCTACTGCTGTACCTACTAAATACCTAAATAATACAATCTCTACTTATGTTCTCTATCAGATTTCACAAGCAAAAAACAGAAGAAAACTCATTCTTGGATGAACAAATCCTAACACATGATCGAGTGTTCAGGCATATCACTATCTACACAAAAATAGACAGTGAGAAGGTAGTGTGCCAAGGCATGTTCCTCACTGGGATTTGGATGTCCCACAAATTCGGGTTACAGCCCGTGTTAGATGACAAAGAGATAAACTGCGATACACAACCAAGAACACAGATATGTCAATTCCCATGTTCCTCTCTTCAAAGAGAAATTTGGAGAAGTAGTGCGATACATGGCCTAGGATAAGGTTGTGTTCCAAGCCATATTTCACATAAGACAACTTACATAATAGAGGGTCTAAAACTCTAATAAGAGAGCAACTCAGTATCATTTTACTGTAAGTTTTAGTTTCTTTCAACTTGTAACTAGAGTTTGTAGCTATTAGAGAGACAAAAGTCCTAAAACACATCTTGCAACCATCTTCAATGAGATCAAAGATCATAATCATTCCAAGAAAGCAGAGTATGTCAACAAATTGGGATCATTATCAGGAGAAACATTTGTAACAAATTCTATTATTTTGTTTGATTTTGTTATTTCAAAAATGATTAATAGCTAATTTATTTGACAAAAATATTAGATGAAACTCTAACGAATAGTTGTATAGCTTGATTTTAGTTTTCATATAAAGAGTCCTATGTTTGTAAAATATTATGTTGTTCTTAACACTGGTTATATATAAGCAAAAGCTTAATCATGATCTTAATTTACAAGTAGATGTTATCGAAATAACCCATTTATAGATTAACCTAGGCACAATTGAATAATGTGCTAAAAATAGACCTATATTACCCTTTTGGAATTAGGGCAACCTTTTGTGAAGTATCACAGAACTTAGTGCATTCTTAAATGTTAATCATAGATATATTGGTTAATGAGTTGAAAGATAAGTGGCTAGACATCAGAAGGTCATAATTGATTGCCCTAGGAGACTTCATTGATCCAAGCATTAGACTTTCTAATTAGTTAAATCAAGGGTACAAGATGATGTTAGGGAGAAATTTATTCTAAATATTATATCATATTTGATTATTTGTTTATGTCTAGTGGTATTTCGATTTGTTTAATTTAATTTAGGCTTAGTTTTAATCAACCACATTCGTTATTATAAATTACATAATAGTAGGAGAGTTAGACCTAGTATTTAAAATATCCTTATGGGATCGACCTATACATATGACCACATAATAACAAAACAATAGGTCCACTTAGTTCTAGTCTTATATTAAGATATTAGAGAAAATGATAAATCTGCTAACAAGTTGCATGATTCCAACTAAGCTCAGCAATTTTTATTGAGCGGCAGCTGGTTGCAAGTGTTGCACATTACCTGCTCTTCCCGAGTTATTGAATGATTATCTGCACAAATTTCAGCACAGTTTCCCATTCCAAAATCATTATAAACATCCCATAGTCCATCTTTGAGCATTCCATCAACAAGGGTATCATGTCCAAGGCGAGATCCCTTCCTGCTTTTATTGATTGCTATATCAGAAATTCTCCAAACATAAAATAACTATAATTACATTGATGGAAATAATCAACCAACCTTGCTTCTGCAAAGTATTTGGGCACATTAGACATGCTTTCCATGCCACCAGCAACAACAACATCATTGATGCCCAACTGTATACTCTGTGCTGCAAACATAGTTGCTGCAATGACCAAAAAGGAGGAAAAATGAAAGTTCTCATATGGTCTAATGTTGTTCCTTAAGGGAAACAAATCATACACGATTAAAAGAAAATGTTAGAAGCCAGGAAAAACACCTTTCATCCCTGCAGCACAAACTTTGTTAACAGTGGTGCAAACGACTGAATTGGGAATCCCAGCACCTAATGCTGCCTGCCTAGCAGGAGCCTGACCTAGATTTGCAGTAAGGACATTGCCAAAGAAGACCTCTTGTACAAGGGATGGATCAATGTTGGCCCTTTTAAGAGCAGCTGCAATTTACACAGGGGAGAGTAAACAAAAAAATAGAGATTCAATCTGAAAGAGATAATACAAGATTCATCAACTGGAATGAAAGAGATCGTATCCTAACCCTCAATAGCAATAGATCCGAGCTTTGTGGCAGATAGAGTCGACAATGAACCAAGAAATCCACCCAGTGGTGTACGAGCAACACCAACAATGCAAACATCTGTGCAGATACAATCCAAGGTAATTAGACAACCAGTGGCATCAATTTTTAAAAACAGCACCAATTTATAATATGAATTCACTGTAAATAAATTCGTTAGCAGAAAACAAAGCACAAAAAGAATCATAAACCATAAATCCCAAAATTCGATCAACTCTCAATATTTCACTCTGCACTGAAGAAACTACCCTAGCAGTTACATGAATTTAATTAGAAATGTTTAGCTTTACTGGAAATTTTACAGCACCTCTGGATTTTATTTCTGATGTTGATGCTGGAGCCATTGGGAACTACAATAGAATCTGCAGAAATTGCAAAACCAAACCAGTGATCCTTTAGACAACCCATGAAAAGAAAAACGATTTCATTAAAAACAAGGCTCTATCACGGATAAGCTTATACATGACACGTGAGCACATGCTTTCCATTCCATGTCCCAGTTAAGCAGAGAAATGCAGTTTATCACTGTTGTTATATTAAAAATTTCACAGAAAAAGTATGAAGATTGATTATCAATAACAAAATGCGATCTTGCCACTGTCCGACTGTAATTTTACACTTCCATGAAAAATAACAAAATCAATCAATCATTTATTGATTTTGTTTCTTGCTTCTGTAGAAGAAGTAAAAAGCGTAAAGTGAACCGATTCCCCGATCACAAAACGCTCATATGAGTTCCTTTTAGAAACGCCATGAAATTCACAAGAAAATTGAGAAGCTCCCATTTTGGAGTTCAAAAGAAAATATGAAAAAAAAAACAAAAGAATAGAAGATGATCTCGGAAACCAAGCAGCACAAGCGTGAAACAGGCAACATATTGGATCTGAATTCAACAAACACACCAATGGGACTTAAGAAAGAAAGAGAGAAGAGAGGTGATCGTGTAGAGCATTATACCTAAGTACTAGAGGCAACAAGTGAGAAGTATAGTATGAGATACGCTCTGAACTGAAATGTAGGCTGCAGTGTGTTCGGTTCCTATATTTACAGTTTTACACACGAGCTGAGAAAATGTTCAAAGTACCGAACCACTTGTCTTGCTCGGTCGGGTTGGGCTGACCCACCCACTCACTTATCAGTCAACCTACGCCGGTTGACTCCTCAGTGGGTTGGATTGGGTTGGTTAGGTTGACCTGCTAACTTACTTATCAGTCAGCCTACCCCGGTTGACTCTCTTTCCTTCGTCCTCAGTGGGTTGGGTTGGGTTGGGTCACTTCTCAGTCAACCCACGCCGGTTGATTGTCTTCCCTTCGTCCTCAGTGGGTTGGGTTGGGTTGGATTGGGTTAACGCAATCAATCACTATCAGTCAACCCACGCCGGTTGACTCTCTTTCCTTGGTCCTCAATCCTCACCGTATTACTTCACTTGTCCTGGTTGTTTTTACTTAAAGACTTACTTGGTTGGTACGAAATCAGATCTTCTGTCCAGTTTTACTCTGTCTTATTCTGTCTCATAGAATCTCAACCATTTATTTTGCGGGACCCACGCGGGCCTCATGCGGATCTCACATAAATAAATGACTGAGATTTATTGGACACAATAAAACACCATAATATTGAACAGAAGATCTGAACTCGGTTGGTACTCCTTCAACAACATTAGTGGTAATAGATAACCCTTGGTGTGAAATAAATAAAGCAGTCTGAGTAAAGAAAATAAAATTTGTGGTTAATTACCTAAGACTTTATGATTTTACGCCTTGAAACTAGAGTGTATCTTTACAAAATGATAGCTAGAGATTAGCCATAAAGTGTGAGAAAACGGATATAAAGTAAAGTTCAAAAGTAAAGAGCTAAAAGAATTTAGATAATCACCTGAACATTACAAGTATAGCATGTATCATTTCACAAACACCATCTGTTGGCCATGCCTTAAGAAAGAACCAGGCTAAAAGTTCTAATCATTATCATTTCTCTTATTTTACTAGCCATTGGTTAAACATTCAAGCTGGAATTTCTGAATGCCCATACATTTCTTCCAACTAAATAAAGTAGATTATGTAACCAAAATTGATAAAAAGTATCCTTAAGTAATTGTTGATGGTTTGAAGCCCAAAGAACTATGTCATTCTAGTTTTTATAAGGGCAAGGCATGTTACATTTTTGTTGCAAATCCTTCTATAAGTAGCTAAAAAAGGAGCAGTTGAAGAAAAGATGTTGCTTTGATTTAGGAACTTGTAGGCAAAGTCTACAAATTAAATTAATTAGGGGATGAGGGCCTCTAGGTTTGTCTAGTGTACTTAGGCTATATCTAATCACTAACCAAAAAATGAAAGACACTATAAGAGAAACATATTTATTCCAAACCAACTTGCACCATGCAAGATTAGGAGCATGATTCTTGGACTGCTCTCTGCATGATTTGTTAGTGAAAAGATCAAATAAATTACCTAACTAGATGATGTTATCTTTTAAGGGTGGATTTTGGTTGGTAATTAGGAAAGCATAGTCTAAAGAAGCTAGCTTCCCTATTATCTTAGAAGTGCCTTCCAATATTGAAATTTAAATTGGAGATATAGAGGCCATATAGAGCTCCATTTGTCACACCAAAGTTAAGTAAAATTATTAAGCCATATTCTCATTTTAATAGGCCTTTGTAGACTACTTCTTAGCTTTAAGAGTTAATACGTATTCTAAGAAGTATCTTTCCTTGGTTTGATGGTCCAGAAATGTTTATCCTCTAAGTAATGATCGTTGATCCATTTGACCCACAAAGACTCTTTGTTGTTGAGTGTTTTCCATATTCTTTTGGAAAGCAACACATTATTGACTATGTGTATTGATTGAATACCTAATCCCCCCTCTTTTGTAGGTAAACAAACTGTATTCCAACTAACCTAAGCTAGTGTTTTCTTATGTCTGTCACTTGAATAGAGGAAATTCCCTAATAACTTCTCTAAGTCCTTACAGAGCTTCTTAGTTAGGAAAAGATAAGATGATTAATTTGTGTAGAGGCTACTAAAGGATGACTAGCCAGAGCCTCCCTATATAAGTTAAACATATATTGCACCAACTACTCATTCTTCTTCTGACTCTATCAAGTAGAGGCTGACAATCTTGATATGTGACTCTTCTAGAGGTTTATGGGATCCCCAAATAAGTAAAAGGAGGGTCTTTAGATCTTAGCACAATATCTCCATTAGCAAATTAGTAATACTTGATGCTTCAAAGGAAAATATGATGAAGTTTTTATCTTTGTTGATGCTTAGCTTGACATGTTGCTAAAAAGTGAATTAAAAATACTTAATGCTTTAAAGGAAAACATAATGAAGCTTTTATCTTTGTAGATGCTTAGCCCCAACATATTACTAAAGGATTCCAGGGAATGTATAAGACATTTAACTAATTTAGCATTGGCTCCATAAAAAAAGGAGCAAGTCATCAACAAAAGCCAAATTGAAGATCCTTAGTTGCTCATATTGTATATGAAATGTGAATCTTATTTTCTCCTTGTTTATACTAAGTTCCATTAATATTGAGATCACCACAATTGCAATAGTAAATAGATAAGGGGAAAGAAGATTCTTTTTTCTTATTCCCTTATCCCATCCAATTGGTTCTAAAGCTTCCCCATTGATTAATACACTATATGTTAAAAGTTGTGATGTATTGTGCAATCCATGTAGTAAATTGAGAAAGGAATTAAAAAAATCTTCCATAGTAGTTAATATGAATTCCTAATCCAAAATGTCAAAAGCTTTATCTATTTTCATTGTACAATTTTCCCGAGAATTTTAAGTTCCTTCCCCGTGCTCCTTCCCTCAATAAAAGTTGCTTGAGATGGATAAATCAAAGATAGAAGGAATAGCTTGAGCCTTTTAGTTAGAATCTTAAAGATAATCTTGTAAAATATATTACAACAAGCAATAGCTATGAAGTCCTTAATAGAAATTGGATTGTTGGTTTTAGGAATAAGGCATAAATGAGTTTTGTTCCAGGATTTTAACATCTTGAAGTTGGAGAAAAATTCTAAAATTACTATACTCACTTGCATTTTCAAATGGTTCCGTGCTTTTTGGTAGAAATAAGCATTAAACCCATCTAAGACATAGGCTTTGTTAGGATATAAAGTAAAGACCACTTTCTCAATCTCCTCCATTGGGATAGGTTGATTAATCAAATTATTCCATTAATAAAGAGCTAAAGATGAATGAGCTCAATGATATGCTTGATGGTCTAGTAGGGGAATTGCCCAAGAATTGTTATAAACGGTCTTTAAGATGAAGAAGCAGATCTTTTTTGTTTGCAAACACACAACATCCATCATTACTGAAAGATGTACTACTATCATGGTTCCTCTAATAACCAAGGAACTATGGAATAATTTGGTGATACCATCCTCATTTTTAGACAATTGATCGTAGTTTTTTATTTGATTTAAGAGGACTAATTATGCAGGGCCTAAGAACATACCTTAAGAGACTTTTTTTTCTTCCAGCTGCTTGGTCACATTTGTAAGAGAAACATAGAGATCTTTCTACACATGAATTAGATGGGCCTTTACCCTGTTAACATCCAGGAATGAGTTAGTTTGAATAATGAAGCATAATCTCTTCAGTTCCACTATATTGTTTATAAGTTTCTTGTAAAACTAATAATCCTTAAAGCCTGGAACATCCTGATTCAATCCTCACATGATTGCTTCCTAGCAATAGCATGATCTTCATATGGTGATATAGTATAAGATACTTACACGATTGACTTAGTGTAAGTGGGGGATTGTTGGTTTATGCCCTATAGTCAATCGGTTCGTTGTAGTTTAGTGATAGTTATTTAAAGACATTCTTTATCTTATACATACTTAGATTTATATGATAAAGTTTATAGGATAAATATACATTACAAATAAAATTATAATAAGATTATAATTATAAGATTCATATTGCATTTATGTATTATTATTAACTTGTTCCTAGTTATTGTTATACTAAGACTAGACATTAATAAAACGTAAAAATATTAGCACATATTATGTTTTTTTTCTTATGAAGGAAGTAGTCAATCTCATAGATTAGAGAAACTTAAACAAATGTATGGGTACTTGTTAAAGGACAAGTTTATTGAACTAACCTTATATAAGAAATCCATTCAAAATATTACTTGTATGTCTATGTAAATTCTCATTGTGATGATTTTGTAGAAATAATCATTTGACTTGAGATCTCCAAAGTTATTTTATATATGGATTTTTATGTTTGGATACTACTTATGATGCATTTTAATAATAAGTAGTTCAATCGATAGTCATTGGATATAGCATGAACTATATGAAGATAGTTGAGTGATCAATATATAATTCATTACCCTAAAGTAATTAGGAAGAATATTGTGTTGTTCTCGATTATTATTGATTCGATAAATCTTTAGCCAAGATGAAATAATATTTGTAAATCGTTTACAAATGTGACTAATTAAATCAATAACTAATAGTGAATAACTAATATGATTCAACTCAAAATAGATTAAACATTAATTCCATATTCTATGTCTAATCGGAACATTAAGTGATGAAAAGATTGAATTATACGAAAAAAATCATGCATGGAAAGATTAATTAAAACTAGTTTGACATTTTTAGATATTTGGGTAGTCATGATGTGTTATTAGATAGTGTTAATCTTTGTCTATAAATATAAATTGTTTAATTAGATAATTAAAGATAAATTAAAGGAGTTTAATTTATCTAATCCTAAATATGATTTAGGGTTATAATTTGTATCCATTGCCAACATATTTAAGAACCTAATGGGTCACACATAAAGTACGGACTAAAGCGAAAAAAAATATTCGAATCAAGTTAGACTTGATTGTAATGTTTGAGAACCTTTATAATTCAATATGATATATTTAATAAATAATGATCAATATAATTTGTAATTATAATTAAAGTTTAATTAAAATTAGAATTTAATCTCAATTAAATTATTATAATGTTCAAAACTTATTATAAGTAAGTTTAAACTCTAGGGAATTAGCACTCCTTGCATAATCCTCTCTACAATAGTTATAGAGTTCTCTCAACAAATTCTGTGGATATTATTAAAGGTCCAATACTTGTGCAATTGCGATGGTTAAGATAGGTGAGTTTCGAAAACGGTTCAAGGAAAACGATAAAAAAAGATCAAATTTTGAAATAAAATACGAATTACTATTTATAATTTATACTTTAATTATTTTATAAGATTTTAGTGATCTTAGCTTTTGAGAAATCAAAAGAAAAAATTTTGTAATTATTTTGCTGTATATGAGATCAAATCTTGCCCTATTTCCCTACAACATTTACTTTCCATTATCATTTCGTAGAGGCACGTTTCCTGCCCTCTGAATTCCATTTCTTTTTTTTTTTTTGAGTACAAAGGGAAGAACTGTAAAACTAGCTTAACGCTCTAGCGAACAAAACTCCGCGGGCATCCTGTCGGAGAAGCTCCTGGACGCTTAACGGAGGCATCTGGAGGATATGCAGGCCTGGGCGGAGAAACCTGGCGAGGGCTGCCAAACTGTCGGCACACTGATTTCCTTCCTGAAGGACATGATGGAACTGAACCTCCCGCTCCCGGCGGACCAGATCGCGGATACCTGCAACCAAAAAAGGATCACCAATTGGTTCTTTTTTGACTGGTAAATATTTGACCTTTTCATGTTCTCCCAATTGGTTGTAGACAACAAAAATAAAATAAGTTTATGGGACATTGGTATGCTGGTCTGATTAGCTTGTCGTATAGTGTGGTATTTACTCAGTTCTTACTCTTATTTAACCCCAAAAAAAAAAATACTCTGACACCAAAATGGTTGCAATTTCCAGCACACGTCTGATTGATTTACTTTCCAAATGTTTGGTTTGCAGAGAGAATGGTTTTGCTGCACAAAAGCTGGTAATGGTGGATTATCCTTGTGTTTGCTACGCTATTATTTACCATGAACTGACAATACCAGTTGACAGTTTGTCTCCTTAATCCTGTGTGTCTGTCTGCCAATAGTTGGCGCAGATGGCTGATGGACTGACTTAAAGTATCATATCAGACATGGATTTTGAGGCTTACAAACTACGGCGGCATCCGGTCTGCTGTAACTAAAGCAAATGATCCGTTACATTTTCAAAAACCCTATTAACTTCATCTTCAACTTGAAAAAACTCAGTCCACCGATTAGACCAGCAGGACAGAAGTGCATGTTTTATTCCCGGCATAAACCAAACAACAAATGGAGCATATTACTTGAGTGCCATAAAAATTGGTCTTTTGGGAGATTGGCAATCGGCGGATTACGTCCTTCTACTTCTAAATAAAATATATAACGTCTTCATTTGGTCAATCTCTGGTAACCTTATGCTCTAGCTTAGCGTCTATGTGATGATTCAATTTACAACTTATTTCCAGCACTTACGCACACAAGAGTGAGGGTTTGAGATCAACAAATAAGATTACTTTGCTACCTATGAGTTGACAAAATTCAGGCGCATCATACATAAAGCAGATACCTACATGGACTAGACTCTGGATGATCCAAGTTTTCGTTCAAACAAGCGCCGCAATAGATAAACTTGAAGGATACTAGCAGCAATCAGAGCAGCTGATTCAATCATTGCCTTTTGCACTGCTCTCTGGCCCATGTTTTCATTTACTGCAAAAGATACACTTGAATTATATTATGTACCAGCATCTAATTCCTTCTTACTTGCAATAAGAAGATGCATAAAGTACAAGATGAGGAACTTGGCACATCTAACGGTGTACCTATTGCCTGGCGGTCTGTCTGAGCCTCAAGCCAATGTTGCTCGAACTGGATGTTGTAAAGAACTTCCTCCAGCCTCGCTATCTGCTCCAGCAATGGGGCAAAATGCTCTGCAGAAATCAAATAAAACTGTTCAACTTAGTCTAGGAAAGGCGAGGGAGTGATGACAAAACTTGCATTTTCTATTTGTAGGGGTTGAAGAAGCGAGGTTGCCGTGGGGTAGGTAACGGCAGAATGATTATTTACTAAAGAGTAAAAGCTTCTCACCATCTTTTGCATGCTGATCATAATGTGCGACCGAGAAATGACGGACTTGGACATCAAAATCGATCGTTTCCTGATATGGGGACTTGTTAGTGAAACAGAACCTGTAAATCCCTTTCTTCTGAATCACGAAGTCGAACTTCTCACTTGTCTTGTCACGAAAATCTTTAATTTGCTCGCCGGAAGGTCCCTTTATCTGATAACCATATCAGATTGTTAAGAAGGAAATGAAATGCAAAGCATAAAACTTCTAAATAAAACATATCATCTATATATCTACACCATTTACCATTTCCATTCTCTAGTTCTAGCAAACCCACGAAGCGGAAAACACAGATTTTGTGGAACAATTAAAAAACAAATGATTGCACAGCTGAAATGAAAAGAAAAGGAAAGGAAGAGACATACCATGAGATCGATACCTTCATTGGCCAAATGCGAGGGATGGTCAGCCTTGATGACGACGAAGGAGACATGGAGAGTGTCGCCCTCGAAGAGGACATTGTGAGACATACATTCTTCCCTGTCTATTACAAACCTGATCCCAGTTGTCCCTCCCATGCAACCCAACACTATCAGTGTGCATGCTGTTACCACGCATCTGAGTTTGCTCCTTTCCATCTCTTCCTGAATATAAGGATGTTTCGGACTTTAAAACAAAGGAAACAAAGGAAGAATAAAAAGACAAACTTGGCAGAGTGGTTTAATCGGTTTTACTCTTAGATTTGCACTTTAGTTGTAGTTGTTCAAGGAATTCGATTTCAGTTATCGACACGGTTTGTAAACTAACAAACATCCAAAGATCTGTTAGTGGTAGAAGATAATGTTATCTACCCCAACACGATACGAAACGAGATCGAGTTAGAGCAGCTAACTGTATTTCGCTATTTTGTTGGATGAGAATGCGTCGGGCCAAATGCCAATAAAATAGCCAGAATATTGAAGAAAAGTTCTTTTTATCTTACTTATTCACCCCGGTGATTTTAAAGGTAAAAGCAAAGTTATAAATACTTAACCGGGTTTGGTATTAGATTGAGTTCTGAAACGGAATTGTACCGGTACTAGTCAATATTGAGTATCGTTTCGGATAATTTTTAAATCTAAAAAATAGTCCCTAAATTTTTTAAAATTTTTAAAATAGTCCATTAGTATATTGTACAATTGTATTGTATACATTACTATTTTACTGTTTATGTAGCGCCCCCTTACCGTAGGGTATGTACTGGGATGCCCGAAGGTCATTCCGATACATATCTTACGATAAGAGCAAGCTACGATTGATCACTCCATTCACTTCATATGGCATGGTATCATAATTCACTTAAAAAGCATTATCAGTAAATCACAATATTTTAAAAGCAACTATTTTCTCATTTCATTTCATAAAACCCGATTGTCTACATGGTGTCTTTCAACATTTTCCATATGTACATCATTAAAAAAAACTAATACAGTGGTACTACATGAATGAGGAAAATATGTACAATCTAACTAATCTGTCCAAAAACCCCAGCTGACCGACCTT